>PVKV010035221.1:0-16867 GCA_004027835.1 Alouatta palliata
TTGTTTGTGGATGGCTGATGTGGATTGTGGATTGTTTGTGGATGGCTGATGTGGATTGTGGATTGTTTGTGGATGGCTGATGTGGATTGTGGATTGTTTGTGGATGGCTGATGTGGATTGTGGATTGTTTGTGGATGGCTGATGTGGATTGTGGATTGTTTGTGGATGGCTGATGTGGATTGTGGATTGTTGATGAGGAGCAACACTATATCTGAGTGCCTACTGCATATCTGATCATCAATTACTTTTACCAACAGGCCAGGGGAGTGGGATTATTATCTTTATTTTGCGCATGGTGAGGAAGTGGAGACTCAGAGAGGTTAAGGGCCTTGCCCAAGGCCACACAGTCTTGAGTGACAGAATGGCAATTAAATCCAGACCTAAGTCCAAAGCCTGTGTTCCCAACTCAAACTGGAGGAGGCCTGATGTCACTGATGATCCAAGGAACGCATCCTTTCTAGCTTTCTCTAGCACCCACAGCATGTTATGTACCTAACACAGATAATATAAGTGATTGAACAATTACTATCACTCCATTATTCACTGAGTGTTTTGCCATTGTGCTAGCTACTATGCATGCTATATCCCACTTAGTTCTCACAATAACCCTTAAGAAGCAGGTATTTCTATGATCCTATTTTACAGATGGGGAAACTGAGGTGCAGAGGATTGAAGGTTAAGGAATATTTGCTGAGCAGCTGCCAAGAAGAACAGCCAGGATTCAACCTACACCAAGGCCTATGCATTCAAGCACCACAGAAGCCACTTACCCCACCTCACTGATACCCAGGTGGGTAAATCAAAGCTCAGAGAGAAGTCAGTGAGCCAGGGATGGAGCCAGGATTGGAACCCAGGGATTCAGGGATTCCGTTCAGTGGCCCACAGGGGCTTATCTTTGGTCCCATCCTTGGCACAACAGCATTTTGAATGGCCTGAGGCCCTTTGCCACTGAGATGTCAGAGCAAACACACTGCCAGCAAGCTGGACCAAAGCCCAAGGGACTCAGTGACCCACTGGGGTTCCAGAACAAATCCCCATGCTCTGGCCCAAAGTGCTGACAGCAGGCCCAAGCCCTTTCTAAGGCCAGCCCTCCCCTTCATGCACGGCCACAGGTCCCGATGAGTTAGGGAAGAGCCGACACAGCAAAAGCTAGGAGCATACAGGGGTTCCTCAGAGCAGCCTTCACCCACAGAAGGGAGCAATTAACACCTCCCCTCCCACAGTGACCACAGGGCAGCAGCCCCCAGGAAGGACTCACTATACCTGACAGGGGGCGGGCAGAGTGCAAGGGACTCTCCTAGAGTAAGAGGCATAGGAGCTGGGTCTAGACTGCAAACAAGAGTTTGGGTCATGCACTGTCCCTCCACAACCACCTGAGGTGGTAGGGACGGTGTCCTTGGTTGTTTTTTTCCCATTGTACACATGCAGAAGCTGAGACCCAGGGAGGTTAAGTAACCTGTCCCAGGTCACACAGCAAAGGGAAGGCTGAGCCACACTCCAGAGCCCTCATACAAGTAAGCTTGAGTCTGAGAGCCAAGCAGACCCACAGCTGAATCCAGCTCTGTCTCTCTCTTGCTATGTGACCAAAAGCAGGTTAACTTCTGCCCCGGTGCCTCTCTTTTTCTTCCTCTGTGGAATTCCCTGATTCCAGGCTGACTGTGAGGCTTGACCTGGATGTCAAAAGCACATGGCAGCCAGATGCGGTGGCTCACACCTATAATCCCAGCACTTCGGGAGGCCGAGGTGTGAGGATCACCTAAGGTCAGGAGTTTGAGACCAGCCCCACCAACATGGTGAAACTCCACCTCTACTAAAAATACAAAAATTAGCTGGGTGTGGTGGCATACAGGCTGAGGCAGGAGAATTGCTTGAACCTGGCAGGTGGAGGTTGCAGTGAGCCAAGATCGCACCACTGCACTCCAGCCTGGGCGACAGAGCGAGACTCCATCTCAAAAACAATAAAAAAAAGTACTTGGCAAGTAGTCAGCACACTATACCTGGTGGCCACTATGAATATTGTTATTTTTGAGGGCTTGATGTGCCTGCACCCCAATTTTCCACACCCACAACTCTCCTGCTAGAGGACTAGGTCAGAACCAAAAGGCCCTGCAGAAAATGGAAGTCTCTTCCTGATACCCCTCTAGACTCCCTTTGGGGGTCCAGTGTGCCCTTGGAGCTGCCCAGGGCATGGTGGAGGCTGCATCTGTGACCCTGATGGGCTGCCCCAAGCCCACTGACACTGGCCGTGCCAACCACAAGAAATTCTAAAAATCTACCTCCTTATCTCAGATAGGGTGACACTCCCGGGCTTCAGGAATGCTGGAGGGGAGCCCCGCCCCCTCCTCCTCCTCTGCTGGGGAAAGGCTGGAAGAGGACTGCTGAATCCCCTGACTCCCACCTCCCAAGTACTCCCCTCTAACTCTGGGACCCTCTCAGATCAACACATTCCAGGAGGATCAGGACCTGCAGACTCCAACTCAGACACCCTCAAGCCCAGAGATGCCTACCTGGGCCCTCAACATCCCCCTACACCAGAATCCAGACAGAATCTCACCGCAGATCCCTAGCCTGTCCCTAAGCCTCCATGGTCCCAGCAATACTCTTTCTGAATAATTTCAGGATTCTTTGAGAAGAAAGTCCACCTGCTATGGTAGAAAAAACACAAGATCTTGAATCCAGAGTCTTGGGTCTTAGTTATGACTCTAAACAAATCCCTTCCTCATTTTGTGCCTCAGTTTCTCCATCTGTGAAATAGAATTATTACCCTCTCTTACCTTGGCATCCCTGTAGAATGGTTGACAGAACTGAACCAACTTCCCGATGTAAGGGACACTCTAGAATTTCTACAAGCACAACCCTTTTCCTTCAAGCAAATCACTGCTCCTTGGCCTCAGTTTCTTCCTCTGCTAAATGGGAGGAAGATGTATGTGCCTGCCTCACTCCACTTTACAGTGCTGGGAGAGGACGGGCAGAACAGACAAGGCTCTGTTCATCTGGCACTTTCTTCCTTTAAACTGGGAGCTCTTTGAGGCTAGGGACTAACCAGACCTGATTCCCAAGGCAGCAAGAAGGAGGCTCCCAGCAAGTATGTGTTGAATGAATACCTGACTGTAGATGGATGGGTGACGTTGATTCAAGAATGTAAAAGGCCAGGCGCAGTGGCTCATGTCTGTAATCCCAGCATTTTGGGAAGCCGAGGCAGGCGGATCACCTGAGGTCAGTAGTTCAAGATTGTCCTGGCCAACATGGTGAAACCCTGTCTCTACTAAAAATACAAAAATTAGGCCGGCGTGGTGGCTTATACCTGTAATCCCAGCTACTCAGGAGGCTGAGGAAGGAGAGTCACTTGAACCCAGGAGGCAGAGGTTGCAGTGAGCCAAGATCACACCACTGCACTCCAGCCTGGATGACAGAACTCAGAAAAAAAAAAAAAAAAAAAAAGTGCCATCCACTAAGAGAGCTTCCCATCCTCTTTTTGTCCCAAAGGACACTGTCTCCAGCTTCCCCATGCTAGCCATATTAAAGAAAGGGTCTAAACCTCACTGAGGAGGCTGGGTATGGAGGTAGTCAGGCCAAGAGGGGGCGTGGAAGGAAACTTCCAAACTTGAACACTTCTTGCGGTGAGAGAGGAAGTGGCGCTGCAGGAGGGACAAGGGGCTAAGAGGCTGGCAGGAGGGACAAGAGGCCAGGGGATGCCCCCTCACCCCTCCCCGCCTGGCCCGCCTCATGCCTGGTCTGTCTGGGGAAAGCCAGGACCTAGCCGAGCCTGGCGGCAGGAACAATGTCAGGCAGGTGCCGGCCGAGCTGCGTGAAAGGCCCAGCCCGGTGTCATTGTCAGAGCTCAGCCAAGTGCAAAAAAGCAATTTACTGGTCACGCCACTTGCTCCCCACGGAAATTTTTTAAATTCTTCCAATTTGAGCTATCTATGGTGTCCCGAGTCGTGTGGAGAAGGGATGAAGGGATTTTATTAAATTCCCAGCTTCCCACTTCCCAGGGTGGCCGGCGAGTAAGGGTGGGGCTCACCACTTTGGGGGTGGGCAGGATGGTATCTGGCATTGAATGTGCTCATGGAAACATAGCTGGGGGCAGGGACCCATTCTAAGCCTGGTAAGATGGACAGGAGGAAAGGAGGGGCCCAGAAATTCAGCTGCTAAGACTGGACCAGTCCTGGAAAACACTGAGGTGGGGGAGGGAAGGGTGCAGACACATCCATTTCCCAGCAGCAACAATGCACCTTCCTGGGTGGATGAGAATTTGCAAAACTTCTTCCCCCACCCCAGCCCCCCATCATATACTAATTTAACCCCATGACCACTCATTTCACAAATGATACAGCTAAGACTGCAGGGATCCACGGAGAGGAAAGATGGAGCTGGAGCTGGGGTTCAGGCCTAGGCCACTGAATTGCAAAGCCCTGAGCCCTTCCTGCCATGCAGAGAGGCCTCCCTGGCCCCTGCTCACCCTAAAGGACCTTGTACTGTACCCGCTAAGTGCAGCCTGCCCAAACCTCAGCAGGGAGCAGGCCTCAGACTCCTGGCAGTTAACATCACGTGGCTCCCACCCCTCATCTCAACCATTAAGGCCACCCTACCTTTGTTCCTATAGTACAAATGGGAACAACCTTGCCTATAACCCCCAGGATAACACTGCTTCATCTTTAGGGGTCACAGATGTTTTGAAACTCTGTGGGGAGCCAAGAACCCTCTTCCAGACACAGCACATCTGAGCACCATTTTTGCACAATGTTTCAAGGGCCTCTCCCTCCCACAATCGCATCCTTTGACGCTCCAAGGGTACCTGGACCATGAGTTAAAACCAACAGTCCTATGGCACTTCGGAAGCAGAAAGGCTGGTAGACAAAGGGGCAAAGGAAGGGGAAAGGCGGAGGCAGTGGGGAAAGGAGCCTTCCTCACCTGCTCGAAGGCTGCCTCTTGACCTAACCTGGGTAGATCACCCAGCTCTTTCCCAAGATGCTGGCTCTAGCTCTGGCCAGGAGTTGGAGGTGGGATGCAGAGTCACCCTCCCTCCAACTCCCCCAGAGAACACAAAGACCACACAGCAGCCCCTCCTGGGCCCCACTTCAAGAACGAAGAGCAGCAGGCATCCAGAGGCTTGAGCCACACGTCCGAAGGCTTCCCTGCTACTCCATGCTGCTCCATCCCTCCCGCCCCCAAGCTCAGCATTCTGGAATTGAGCTCTTGCCCAAGTCAGACAAGCAGACCCCCTGGAGTGACCCCGGGGTCTGCTCTCTGCTTGGGGACTCAGCTGCAAACCAGGCAGGCCATGCCTGGCACTGGCCTCCCTCTTTGACACCAGCCATTCCCCACCCCCACCCCCATCACCACACAGGGTCACATCTGCTTTGGCAAACAGCCAGTCTTAAGTTACTGACTCCAGTTGTATTGATTCAAGGAGTCACTGGGGACCCCAGCCTGGCCAACAAGAGGGAAGAACCCATCAGTCCGTCTGTCCATCCACTCTTCCAGGCCGAAGCCCCAATGGATGCCACTAGCTCAGTGCCTATCAGGAGGGTAACAACCCTCTCCTGGGCTTGGAAGGAAGACACCAGGCCCACCACTGCCAACACGCAGCGGTACTCAAGGCACACAACACTCCTTAAGCCAGAAAACCGGGAGAGCCACCAATTTCCTGTGCTCAAGGCTCTCTCTGGGGATCTCCAGAATCCAGAAGGCTAAGGTCTAAGCATCTTCTCTAATCCTAGAAAGCCACCTGCCTTCCACCGAGGGAGAAGGGTCAGACAACCCTCTTCTGGCCTGTGTCCAGTTCCTCCTGGTTGCCCCTTTGCAGCTCTAGGTGGGTGGGGGCTTGGGGAGCTGACGCTTCCTATTCCCTTTGCCCGCCGCCGCCCCCCTCCCATCCATGCACTGGCAGCCCTGGTCTGGTTCTAATCGGGGCTGAAGTCGGCTCCCTTTTTCCCTCTTCTCGTTCCCTCCCCGCCCCCCTGCCCACCCTTTTTCCTTCATTTCTATGGCTTTGGAAGCCAGAGCGTTCCAACTGTCTGCATGCCAAGACCTTCCCGAGTCTGAAAGCTGCTGAAGTAACAGATCAGATTTTAGCAAGTGCTTTCCAGGCTGAGCGCCAAGCCCTCTTCTGATTCACGGAGAGCGAACGAACGGGGAGCAGGCGGGGAACCAGCGAGGGCTGCACCACCTTGGGCGAAGGCGTGCTGAGCGCGGCCCGTCCCAGAGCGGCCTCGCGGGCAACGGCCACTCCGCCTAGGCGCCCCAACCTCCACTCGTCCCGGGCGTGTGTGTGTCTGTGTGTGTGTCTCAGTGCAACAAGCGCCTTCAAAACCACAGAGTAATTTACAACTGAAGCTTTCTCCCTGGACTCGAAATCCACTCGGCTGAAAGCCTTTTTGTTTGGAAGCGGCGATGTTAAGGGAAGGTTGGCAGAGAAAATCCCTAGGTCCTACCCCTCGCTGGCTGCGGGCAGGGGTCTTAGAGCCAGGCAGATTGCTGCGGCTGAGCCTGCCGGCTCTGCGGGATCTCCCAGCCGAGGCCGACAGGGGCCGCGACAGCCCGCGCCGGCTCTGGCCCCGAAGCAGAGCCCCTTACCCTTGGCCGTTCCTCCTCCGGCGCAGGGCGCACGCGGAGCCGCCCTTCCGCGCCCTGGGAACAGGTGCACTGGGCTTGACGCCCAGGAGGGGTGGGGCACAGAGAGGGGGCGCGGCCGGGGAAGTGGGGTCGACATGTACCGCGAGGCAGGGGCGGGGGAGGTCAAAGTCAGGAGCCCACGTACCTGTACCTGGAAGCACAGCAGCAGGAAGTGTAAACACCTGCGGGAAAAAGATGGAGAAGCGGTCAGTGGGACCTGAGGGAGGGGGCGCACGGACAGACAGACACGCAGTCGAAGAGTCGGGCGAACGAACGGGCGGGCAGAGGCACAGGGCACAGGCACACGGACAGACGGCCAAGCAGGGTGGGCAGCCCCGCGCGCGGGCGCTTACAGGCAAGTGCAGGCGGAGGGCGCTGAATACATCGCTGGGCGGGAGGGAGGCGGCGGCTCCTAGCCCAGTCTGCACATGTCCGCTCCGCGCGGCCGGGACCGGGCGCCTCCGCCGCCGCCGCCGCCGCCGCCGCCGCTGCTGCTGCTCCCTCCTCGCCGGCTGCTGCTGCTGCAGACTCTGCTGCTCCGGGGCGCTCCGCGGCGCGCCCTGCGGCATCAGCGCCCCGCGCGGCTCCTCCCGAGCGCTGCGCCCTCCGGGCTGGCGCAGGGGCTGCGGGGCGGCAGCCGCTGTGCAGAAGACGCCCGGCCTGTGCGGGGAAGCTTGCTCACTGCTGACCGGCCGTCCGGGCGTCTGCGGGAGGCTGGCTGCCCGGCTCAGTCCGCCGACAGCATGCGCAGCGGGGCTGGAAGTCGGGTTGCGCTCTCCGGCCGGGGCGCTGGGCTGCGTGGGGCCAGGGTTCAGCGCTCCGGGTTCGGGGCGCGCGGCTGCAGCGCTAACGCGTCACGGCCGCTCCGTCTGGGCGCCCGCCGGCTCATGTCTCCTCCTCCGCGTCTCTCCGGCCGTGCGCATCGCCGCCTCCCACCACTGGCGGCGGCCGGGGCGTTTTCTACGCGCGGGCGGCGAGGGGGCGGGGGGCCGGGGGCGGGCCCGGGCCCGAGCCGGCACAATGAGGATGCGGGGCCTGGGGGCTCCCCCCTCGGGGTGCGGCCGGACGGGCGCTCAGCTCGCCTGGGTGCGCCGAGCCCACATCAAAGGCGGCCCTGCCTGCTCGCCTGCCTGCCGCGGCCTCTTGCTGCCTCCTCCTCCTTCTCCTGGTGGCTCCGGGTTGGAGGGGAAGCGCTCAGGCTCTCGGCGACAGGACCTGCAGCTCCGAAGGGGCAGGACCCGCGAGACCGGAGATAGCTCTGGAAGCCGTCGGAGCTCTGCGCCGGAGCGCAGTGACCCGCTCCTCCGCGCAACCGTTGCCCAAACTGGGCAGGCGATGCTCCCCAAGAACGCAGTTAGGTACGGAGCGTCCTCACCTGCCCACATTCGCTACTCGCGCTCACTCTTCGGCGCTCGAGTGGGGAGCCGGGAGAGGGCGGGTCACACCCAGCCCCGGGCCGGCTCCACTGAAGGGGGTCGCTTTTACTCGCCCTGTGATCGTGGAATTTCCCAGCCACCCTCCTGACTGGCTACCCACTTAAGTGAGCCCCCTTCCTCTTCTTACGTCCCTGCTGCTGTCAAGGGGGCTCCGGGGTGTCTCTCCTTCCCACCCCTCGCACCCTCCGGGGCTCTGGGGTCAGTTCACAGGATCCCAACTAGGCTTTCCCGTAGGCGAGCCAGCTTTGGAAACACACGGCTACCACCAAGCGGCCCCGAGACGTCACTGCAACCCCAGCACTGTCGGCTGCACGGCGGAGAGCATCCAGCAGAACTCTGGTCAGCGACCACGCTGAGGCCCTCTTTCGGCCTCCTCCCGACACCAGGCTAAGACTTGCCTCCGTTTGCATACTAAGCAGCTTCGTTCTTTTGACCAGGGCCCTGTTCAAGACACTGGTTCTTACCGCCTCCGCCCCTTCCAGAGGCATAACTCCTGTCCTTACCACCAACCCCAAAACGTAGGTGCTCTTGTCACGCACCTGCCTCAGTGTCTAGAGCCGGTGTCAACCAAGCTCTGCTTGGGCCTCACGCTAAAGAAAACAGGTCACAATGAGAAAGACACTTGAGAACTGGTTCAAGCAGAACTCAGGAATCCGGACTATTTGGTTAAAGCCTCCTTGCGTTGGCAATGGTTGACGGTCCCATTTCACTAGAGCATAAACTGAGGTAGGTACTGACAAACGGTGCTATTTCCTGAAGCCATGAATATAAAACATTAGTAATTGTTCCAAATATCAGGCCTCACTGCAAGCTATTTTAAGTTCCCTTTCAAAGCTGAGGCTATTTTAAACAGATAGCCTCTTTTTCAACACTGGACACAAGCGCAGAAAACCTTTTCAAAACCAGGTGCTCAGTGATGGGGAAAATTCCTGCGTGAAGCTTTTGGGCTGAATTTACTTAGACGTTCTGATTGCCAGAACTGGACTTGCAAAGTTACTCGTAACTTCCCAAGTTCCGGAGAAAATAAACCGATCCCAAGATAGGATGCAATGACCAACCATAAATAGAAATGGACAGAAATGCTCCCACCGATGACGGGAGTCATTGCCGCCATCTTTGACCTTGCTTTATAGGAAGATTGACGAACAGTCAAGAGAGATTTTTGGCTTACCATCTGCCAGCTTGAAGTATCTCCTGGCTAAGAATCATGCTTCCAATTTTCTATACGGTTACTATTTTTTATCATTTGTGGATGGAGTGGGTATATAATATGTATACCCTATCTAAAATGCTTGCAATATTTTTCAATGTTCAGATGAAGTATATTTGCCAATCTCACCTATCAAACAAATCAGACTGACCAAAAAGTCCAGTCAAGAGAACAGTTCTGAGTAAGAGCAAAACTCAGGAGTCAGAGGTACCGACTATTTGAATACTGAATATTGCCACCAACATTTACTTATAAATCCCAGCAAGCAACAGTCTGAGACTCTTCTGCTTCCTCATTCTACAAAATATGGCTGAGAATAGTAACGACTCTCACAGAGCTGTGAGTACTGAATGAGCGGTCTGGCCCATAATGAAAGCTCCAAACGTTTTAGCTGATAACTAATAATCCTGATTATGGTTTTCGGGTTATTTTCACATTTCTTTGTGAACAATTTCATGAAGTAGGGAGGCAGGATCATTTCCAATTTACAATTGAAGAGGCATCTAGTCAGAATGTCCTTTGACTCCAAATCCATCTTATACTACACATTCTTTTCCCCACCATTCACACCCTCAAGTCTAGTTTCATGTACCTATTTACCAATATGAGCTATTTACCATATGCCTGAATCTTAAATTTGGTATGTTCGTGCAACACTTAATATATACCACTATTTTAGTAGTCACTTCTTACAAATTCAGTCACAATTCATTGAGATCCTACAGTGTCGGGTCCCCATTAAAAGACAGGCAAGGTCCCTGCACTAAAAAAGCACTTCTTTCTACTAGGGAAGATGGGCAATAAGGAAATACACCAAGATATAAATGCTGGTTGGTTACCAGTGCTTTGAGAAAAACCAGTAGGATGAGATAAACGGCACGGGAGATAGAGAAGCCAGAAAACCTCTTGGTAACATTTAGGCTAAGACCAAAAGACAGGAGATAGTCAGCCATGCAAAGGAGTATTTCAGGTAAAAGATGTGAAGTACCTCCAATGGACAAAGGCTAGGCGACTGGCAGGGTTAGCCCGGGAGAGTGTGGCAAGAGATGAGGGTGAAAACAGGCAGTGTGCTTGACCATGCCTCGTAGGCAGGCCTTCGCAGGAAATTAAGTAGACATCAACAGCTTTCTGAAGGGTACCAGTTTTGCAATGCATCGGTTTTAAGTGTACAGTTCAGTTCTGACAAATGTGTCCAGGTATAAACACCACCTCTTCTCAGGTAATCTTCCCACCCCAATTGCTGGTCCCAAGCAATCACTTATCTGCTGGCACTGGTTTATTTTCAATTTCACATAAACGGAACCACCCAGTATGTGCTTCTTTGTGTCTGGCTGAGCATGTTTGAGATTGAGCCTTTGCTGCATTTTGCAGTAGTCAATCCGTTTTCATTGTGGGATAGTATTTAATAGTATAGATATGCCACAAGTTGTCAATTAAGGGCCTTGAAACTGAGTCAAATCCAGTTTGTTAAAAAAAAAAAAAAAAGCTTTACCCGGGGCTGGGCATGGTGGCTCACACCTGTAATCTCAGCACTTTGAAAGGCTGAGGTGGGTGGATCACGAGGTTAGGAGTTCAAGACCAGCCTGGCCAAGATGGTGAAACCCTGTCTCTAATAAAAATAGAAAAATTAGCCAGGCATGTTGGTGGGTGCCTGTAATCCCAGCTGCTCAGGAGGCTGAGGCAGGAGAATTGCTTGAACTCAGGAGGCAGAGTTTGCAGTGAGCCAAGATCACACCACTGCGTTCCAGCCTGGGCAACAGAGGGAGAAAAGAAAGAAGCATCACTATGGCTAAGAATGAAGTGGAATGCTGTTATACCATTCCACTTCATTCTTAGTAGCTGGAGTAAGGAGGACAGTGAGAAAGCTAGCTGTGATGTCCAGATAAGAGCATGGTAGCGGGCTAGCCAGCTATGTGCTATTCTGGGGTCAGAATCAGACACACCTGCATTCAATTCTCAGCTCTAAGCTAATAAACTCAGGCAATTTTCTGAGGGGAGTTGAGAATGTATGTTGACTGGTAATCCCTTGAAATGTAAGCCCTGCAGAGCATCTAAGTACCTTGCCAACTGACTAACCCTGAGCACCTAGAACTTTCATCTGAGACAGAGTATGTATTTAAATTAAATCCCCTTGTTCAAGTGTGCAAGTAAACTAAGCCCTGCAATCTTTCCACTTGTTTTCCACTTCTCCCGTCTTGACTGAGAAGATTCCTAAGATTCAGGGAATCTGTGGAGTACAAATATTGTGGAGACAAAGTGGGAAAACATCCAGCCTAAGAACACAGAACAAACGCAGCCTCAAGCCACAGCATTGTTTTCAACAGTATCAGGTATTTTAATAAGAAAAGTAGACCCTTAGCACAGATGAGCTCTAAAGTTTTCTGAAAGCCATCTCCTAGAATTTGCACAGCATTAAAACTTGGGACCTCTACTGCCAAGTCCATGAGTCAGGGAGCAACTGGCTCTTCGTTAAGGAACTGGCTGGACAGTAGCCTCAGACTTTCTCAAATAACTTAACTCTGTATTTCCAGAGTCCAGGCCACTCTTTAATGGGTTCAATATATACTTGTAACCCTCAACTTAACCTTTTTTTCCTTGGACAATTTCCAACAAAAAACCCACACCCTATACAATGCTCATCTCCTCTCCTTGCTTATTAAGCTAGCGCTGTCAAGAGCTGCATCATGGGTCACAGTGGCTCATGCCTGTAATCTCAGGCCTTTGGGAAGCCGAGGTGGTTGGATCATTTGACGTCAGGAGTTTGAGACCAGCCTGGCCAATACAGTGAAACCCTGTCTCTATAAAAAATACAAAAAGTGGTGGCATGCGCCTGTAGTCCCAGGTACTCTGAGGGCTGAGGTGGGAGAATCGCTGCAACCCAAGAGGCAGAGGTTGCAGTGAGCCAAGATCGTGCCACTGAACTCCAGCCTGGGCAAGAGAGTAAGAATCTATCTCAAAAAAAAAAAAAAAAGAAAGAAAGAAAGAAAAAAGAAAAAGAAAAATTTATCCATTAAAAAAAAAAAAGCCGGCGAGGCACAGTGGCTCACGCCTGTAATCCAAGAAAGAAAGAAAGAAAAAAGAAAAAGAAAAATTTATCCACTAAAAAAAAAAGCCGGCCAGGCACAGTGGCTCACGCCTGTAATCCCAGCACTTTGGGAGGCCAATGCCGGCAGATCACCTGAGGTCAGGAGCTTGAGAACAGAATGGCCAACGTGGTGAGACCCCATCTCTAAAAATATAAAACTTAGCCAGGCATGGTGGCACGCACCTGTAGTTCTAGCTACTGGGGAGGCTGAGGCAGAAGAATCGCTTGAACCCAGGAGGCAGAGGTTACAGTAAGCTAAAATTGCCCCACTGCACTCCAGCCTGGGCGACAGAACGAGACTGTCTCAAAAAATAAAAATAAAAGCTGCATAATGATGATTTGGTTAACAATAGACCACATGTATGGTGGGCCCAGACTATAAGGGAGCTGACTATTGTAGCAATTGTAAGAGCATAGTATGATGCCGGTGTAAAGAAACCTGTGTTATGTATAGCACATAATACTTGATATAAAAAAAATAAATATTACCGGTTTACATATTTATTGTGCTTTTTATCAGTGTGCTCCTAAAAAAAAAAAAAAAAGCCTCAGGCAGTATTCCAGAAGGCAATGTTACAGATGACAGCATCCTCTTACTGCCCCTGAAGAACTTCCAGTGGGACAATATATGCTGGATGAATGACATGTTGATGATCCTGACCCTATGGTAGGCCTAGGCTAATGTATGTCTTAGTTAACAAAAAAGTTGAAAATTTTAATAGAAATGTAGAGAATAAGAATGTATTTTTGTCAGGCACAGTGGCTCATGTCTTTAATCCCAGCACTTTCGGAGGCCGAGGCAGGATCATGATGTCAGATCAAGACCATCCTGGCTAACATGATGAAACCCTGTCTCTACTAAAAAGACAAAAAAATTAGTCAGGTATGGTAGTACACACCTGTAGTCCCAGCTACTCGAGGCTGAGGCAGGAGAATCACTTGAACACTGGAGGCAGAGGTTGCAGTGAGCCAAGATTGCACCACTGCACTCCAGCCTGGGCAACAGAGTGAGACTCCGTCTCAAAAAAAAGAATGTATTTTTGAGGCCAGCCATGGTGGCTCACACCTATAATCCCAGCACTTTGGGAGGCCAAGGCAGGTTGATCACCTGAGGTCAAGAGTTCAAGATCAGGCTGGGCAACATTGTGAAACCCTTACAAAAATACCACACACACACACACACACACACACACACACACACAGAAAAAAAAAAAACAGCCAAGCGTGATGGTGGATGCCTGTAATCCCAGCTACTCAGGAGGCTGAGACGGGAGAATCGCTGGAATCCAAGAGGCAAAGGTTGCAGTGAGCCAAGACTGCGTCACTGCACTCCAGCCTGGGCGACAGTGAGATTCCGTCTAAAAAAAATGTATTTTTGTACACCTGTAGTTTGTTAAGTATTACAAGTCAAAGTTTTTAAAGTTTATAAAGTTCACTATGCTAAAGTTAATGAAGAAAAGCATTTAGCATAGCGTACGTATACCGTGTTTATAGTTTACAGCAGTATAATGTCCTAGGCTTCTCATTCACAATCAGCAATTTCCACTTCTGCAAGTTCTAGTTATTCAAGTGCCCTATATATGCCATTTTTTAAAATCTTCAGCATCTTTTTACTGGACCTTTTCTGTTTAGAGACACAAACACTATCGAGATACAGGTGCCTATAGTATTCAGTACAACTATACTGTACAGGTTTGCAGCCTTGAAGGCATAGGCTGTACCTTACAGCTTAGGTGTATGGTAGGCTATACTACCTAAATTCATGGAAGTACTCTTGATGTTCACATGACAAAAATGCCTTACAGTGAGTTTCTCAGCATGTATCCCCGTCAAGTGATCTGACTACATATTTAAGTCAAAACCATGTAGTTTCTGCAAGCATTGATACACCACTATAAACTTCATGCTATTACTCTGTACTTGTGTATTTTTAAGAAACCTCCTCTGCTTTCCCTGTATGGTCTTTTTACTACCATAATCTATTTTTCCTGTTCTCTGGTTGAGACTGAGGGTAGCTCTGTAGTTACATTGATTGTTGACTTTTGTCAGCCAACCTGTGCATGGATGTCCTCCTTGGCACTCATAAAATTGTTCATTCCGTTTTTCCAAAGTGTTCGTTGATCTAATCTAGAACCCAGTTCTAGGCTAACCTAGAACCCAGTATAAACAAGCAATGTTCCAGCCCAATCATCTACAAATAATCATTATTCCTTAAAGTGAGCTAGGGTTCTTTGGGGGAAATGGTACCTCCAGGTGTGGGCCCAGGTCTGAGGAAGAAAATGAGCAAGATGAAACTTGAACACCCTGTCACATAAGAAATCAAAGAGTAATCAGATGGCTGAGATCTGCTATGGTAGGAGCAAGCTTGAAGGGGATACCCTGGGTCAAAAAGAAGTATCAAAAAAATAGTGGGTTAAAATACGAATACATACAAATCTGAATTCAGTATACTTAAAAATTCACTGGCTCCTTTCACAGGCTGTTATCAATCCTTCATTCTAAAAATTGACCCAAAAAATAACATTAAAATCATTTCCAGCCAGATGTCATGGCTCACACCTGTAATCCTAGCACTTTGGGAGGAAGAGGTGGGAGACTGCTTGAGCCCAAGAGTGCAAGACCAGCCTGGGCAACATGGCAAAACCGTCTCTACAAAGTCAGGCATGGTGGCACAAGCCTGTAGTCTTTGCTACTCAGAAGGCTGTGGTGGGAGATCACACCACTGCACTAAAAAAAAAAGGTGGGGGGGGTATTTTCCAATGAAGCAATAAACACACCATCCTCTCAAGTCTTAATTAAAATAAAAGTATATAGAAAAACATGGACAAATAGGGACAGAGGACACTGAATGAAGGCCATCATTACCGACAGCAAATGATTAGATCACACGTGGCACCCAGAAACCGGTTAAGATAGTACTGTACCCAACATTTTCCCCACTGTCCAAAATGAGATTACTCTGGAGATCTATCCTAGAGGCGAAAAGGGTTAAAACCTACAGATCAAAATGTGCTCAACTATCAGCCTAGTCAACAAATGGCAATCTGCTAAATAAAACAGGCTACTAGAAGGAAAAGGGAAAAACACACAGGATGAAAGAACAAGCCTGGACAAGCACATTGGCTCATGCCTAATGCCAGCACTTTGGAAGCCCGAGGCAGGCAGATCATTTTGAGGTCAGGAGTTTGAGACCACCCTGGCCAACACAGTAAAACCCTGCTTCTACTAATATATATATATATATATACACACACGTTAGCCAGAGGTGATGGCACACACCTGTAATCCCAGCTATTGGGAAGGCTGAGACGGGAGATGGCAGGAAGTTGAGATTGCACCACTGCACTCCAGCATAGGTGACAGGACAGGTCTGTCTCAAAACAAAACAATAAAAAAAAAGACCACCTTGAAGTGTTGGAATAAAATAGATTTCAGATACACACCCAAGCAAGCAAGCACTTGGTATATTGAAATCAATACAAAAATTTGCAAAGATGAAATAAAAGTCTCTTTCCAGAGTTTAAACAAAAATGAGAAAAATCATCCAATACTATCAACAAGCCTAAGAATGGATACAAGTGGGAGACAAATCCCCCAAGGAAAAAGGTAGAGAAAAAGAGAACATCCCCTCATCTACTGAAACTACTAGGAGTATAAAACCATAGCAAGAGAAATCAGTATATCCAACTCAGATCATGTAGTCAGCTTAATGCAGAACACAAACAATTGCTTTGATTCAGATAAAGAATCCAGGTCTAGTCCAGGTGTGATTGTGGTGGCTCACACTTGTAAATCCCAGCACTTTAGGAGGCTGAGGTGGACAGATCATTTGAGGTCTGGTGAAATCCCATTTCTATTGAAATACAAAAATTAGCTGGGCTGGTGGCTCACATCTGTAATCCCGGCTACTTGGGAGGCTCAGTAGAGTTGCTTGAGCTCAAGAAGTAAAGGCTGCAGTGAGATTGTGCCACTGCACTCCAGCCTCAAAAAAAAAAAAAAAAAAATTACAGGTTGAGAAAGGCTGCTTTAAGCTGTTTGAACATGCCAGATTTTCTCTGGGAGTGAGGCTAGAATAGGTGGATAGGAGTCCTAATGGAACATTTGGAAATATTTTGCAGTTTTAATTGTTAACTATCATCAGGAGGTGGGAACACAGCACTGAATCCTTATGAAGAAAAAGTGGTTAGCTCCAGGAGGAACTACTGAAGGAGAAGGCAGGGATGTTCTCACAGAATTTTATAACATTTGCCATTCTTAACTACGTAAATTGTTTCTGTGACAAAGTATAAAGCAGTTAAATAAGTCAACAGACACTATGCTACTTTATTAAAATACTGAGTTTTATTTCACATGTATATTTTTGTCTCCCCACCATTTCCATGTCTGACCACCACTACTACTATGTCCTATCATAACATTCCATACATACTTAAAACCAAGCAAAGGGTGGAGTTCCATCTTTAAAAACTACAGGCATTTTGGACAACACATTCTTGGCAATGGAATCTGGACAACATT
>PVKV010035222.1:0-16870 GCA_004027835.1 Alouatta palliata
TTTTTTTTTTTTTTTTTTTTTGAGATGGAGTCTCGCTCTATCTCTTAGGCTGAAAGACAGCAGCATGATCGAGTTTCACTCTGTCTCCCAGGCTGGAGTGCAGTGGCATGACCTTGGCTCACTGCAGCCTTCACCTCCCAGGTTCAAGTGATTCTCCTGCCTCAGCCTCCCGAGTAGCCAGGATTACAGACGCCCACCACCACACCCGGCTTATTTTTGTATTTTTAGTAGAGATGGGGTTTCGCCATGTTGGCCAGACTGGTTTGGAACTCCTGACCTCAAGTGATCCACCTGCCTCAGCCTCCCAAAGTTCTGGGATTACAGGCGTCAGCCATGGCACCTGGCCTATTTTGGATTTTCTTTTTTTCTTTTTTTTTGAGACAAAGTCTTGCTCTGTCGCCCAGGCTGGAGTGCAGTGGCACAAACTTGGCTCACTGCAAACTCCGCCTCCCAGATTCAAGTGATTCTCCTGCCTCAGCCTCCTGAGTAGCTGGGATTACAGGCATCTGCCGCCATGCCCGGCTAATTTTGTATTTTTCGTAGAGATGGGGTTTCACCATGTTGGCCATGCTGGTCTCAAACTCCTGACCTCAGATCTTCCGCCTGCCTCAGCCTCCCATAGTGCTGGGATTACAGGCGTGAGCCACTATGCCTGGCATACTTTGGATTTTTTAAGGGAAAAAGGGAAAGGGAATCAGCTGGAGGCGGAACCAGTAATGGCAGTGCCCGTAGGGATAAATTAATCCATAATTGTAAACCATGAATCTACACTCATATCAGTTCTTTTCTTTCAAAATATCTCTGCATTTCTGGATTAGTTGTGTAGGTCTTAGTGCAGTGCAATGTTTAATACACTAATTAGGACAAAGTAATTCACATCGAGCTTCCTAGCACACTACTGCTGAGCACTGTTATTCCTGCTCTTGTCTGAGAGAAAATGTGGGGTTTATTTGTGTTTTCTTTAGATTATGAGCTTTTAATATTAAAATGATTTAATGGACCTTTCCTGAATTTTGAATTACTTTGTAGCTATGGCCATGCCTTGTTACCTGGTGAAGGTGCAGCTATGGCTGAATATGTAAAAGCTGGAAAACGTATCCCACGAAGAGGTGAAATTGGCTTGACAAGTGAAGAAATAGCATCATTTGAATGCTCAGGTTATGTAATGAGCGGTAGCAGGTATGTTCTTGGCATTAAGCTCAGTTTCCATGATGAGATATTTTTCTTCTTTTTTACTACTAGAATTATATTTTGGTAATTGATTTTTATTAAGTGACTGTTTCTTATGAAAAGTAGAGTATAAATATTGGTTTCATATTAGTTTTGTTGGTTTAACATGGTTTTCTGAAATTCCAAGTATATATGCAACTCAGCCTCAAACTCAGCTATAGCTCTGACTTCAAAGAATCAATCTTTCCAGTGTCCTTTCCTAGTTGATATTTAGGTACAGATATTTTATCCACTGAAGGATGTAGTTGAATTCAGCTATTTATCACTGCCCCATGAGGAATGTGGCAATTAGGAAAATATTTTCACAGGACAGTGTTTGCTGGTTACAAGTTTGTCTCTAGTTATTTATAGACCCAGATTTCCGAGACTAAATAACAGAAAAAGATGATAAAAGACATTGGTCAGCTGAGAACATGTTCTGGCTAATAAATAAATAAATAAATCTTTAAAAGACATTGGATTCAGCATGAGAAAAGGAACATAAAATTAGAAAAGCAAAAAGTACCAGGAAGAACGAGGAGAATGAGCTAATAGGGTGGCAGTACTTACATCAAATTAAATTTTGGATTCTTTAAAACTTGATAAACTTTTTAAAGTAGGTAACTATTTTTAAATGACATTGAAGGCAAATATTTGCAGAAATCCTAAAGCACCTCCAGAATCTTGGATTTCTGAGGACCAATATTTGAAGCATTGCATTGGAGGACCCACACAGTAAGGCAAGAAAATGAAATTAGAGGCATAAGGGTTGGACAGGAAGGCTGGGCATGGTGTCTCACACCTGTAATCCCAGCACTTTGGAAGGCCAAGGCAGGTGGATCGCTTGAGCCCAGGAGTTGGACTAGCCTGGGCAACATGGCGAAACCCCGCCTCTACCAAAAACACAAATATTAGCCAGATGTGGTGGTACGTGCCTATAATCCCAGCTACTTGGGAGGCTGAGGCAGAAGAAATGCTTGAACCCAGGAGGTGGACGTTGTAATGAGCTGAGATTGCAACTCTGCATTCCAGCCTGGGTGACAGAGCAAGACTTGGTCTGAAAATAATAATAAGGATTGGAAAGGATGATATAACAATGTCATTTTTGTGAATGACATTGTGAATGATTTGATTGTTTACACAGAAAATCCCAAAGAATCTTCAGATGAAATATAAATAAGAGGAGGGTTTAACAAATGCTTGGATATAAGGTTAATACACAAAAATCCATTGCATTTCTACTTACCAGCAACAGACAACTAGGAAATGTAACTAAGAAGAAAACAACTTTTATAACAGTGTCAGAGAATATGAAGGACTTAAGAATAAATCTTAACAAAAGATGCCCATGGCTCTGTAGGGAAAACTGTAAAACAGTATTAAGAGATTGTATATTCAGTACAGTTCCATTAAAAATGAAATGCATTTCTATTTAACAACAACAGAAAACTAGAAAGTGCCACTAAATAAGAAGAAAACATTTATAACAATGTCAGAATATGAAGGACTTAAGAATAAATCTTAACAAAAGATGTCCAAGGTTCTATGGGGGAAAATGTAAAACATTAATAGTCTGTATATTCAATACAGTTCCAGTCAAAATCACAACACAGTTTTTCATGAAACTTACTAAGCTGGTTCTAAAATTTGTATGTTAGACTAAAAGGACAAGAAGAGCTAGGTCCCTTCTGAAGAAGAGCAAGCAGGTAAGATTAAAGAAAACTTAAATAACTGGAGAGATACCAGGTTCATGGATAGGAAGGCAATATTGTAAAGCTGTCATTTCTTCCCAGACTGATCTGTATACTCAATACAGTTCCAATCAAAATCACAGCACAGTTTTTCATTAAACTTAATAAGCCAGTTCTAAAATTTATATGTTAGACTAAAAGGACAAGAATAGCCAAGTCACTCCTGCAGAAGAAAAGCAGGAAAGTAAGATTTGCCCTACGAGATAGGAGGACCTATTATGAAGCTTACAGCGCTTTAGAAAGCATGGGAGAACAACTGAATAGTTCGATGGAATAAAAGTCAGGCCAGGCGTAGTGGCTTGCGCCTGTAATCCCAACACTTTGGGCAGCCGAGGTAGGCGGATCACCTGAGGTCAGGAGTTCAAGACCAGCCTGGCCAACATGATGAAACCCCATCTCTACTAAAAATACAAACATTAGGCAGCCATGGTGGTGGGCACCTGTAATCCCAGCTACTTGGGAGGCTAAGGCAGGAGAATCCCTTGAACCCAAGAGACGGAGATTGCAATGAGCCGAGACCTTGCCATTGCACTCTAGCCTGGGCAACAAGAGTGCAACTCTGTCTCAAAAAATATACAAATAAAAATAAAATTCAGAGCTCAAAGACAGCCATGCATGTATGGAACTTCAGTGTATGAAAGAGCATGTCGGATCAAAGGGGAAAGAAAGAACCATTCATTAAGTGAGATAGGAAATAAATGGTTATTCATATGGAAAAAGATGGAAGTAGGACCCTATATCACCAAATATAAAAAGCAATGCAGCATCCATACTCAGAGCCAACAACAACAACAAAATTTTTTTTTTAAATCAATGCAGCAGTTGGGCGTGGTGGCTCAGGCCTATACTCCGAGCACTTTGGGAGGCCAAGGCAGGCGATTCATTTGAGGCCAGGAGTTCAAGACCAGCCTGGCCAACATGGCGAAACCCTATCTCTACTAAAAATATAAAAAGGAGCCAGGTGTGGCGGAGAGGCCTGTAATCCCAGCTACTCAGGAGGCTGAGGCAGGAGAATCAGTTGAACCTGGGAGGCAGAGGTTGCAATAAACCAGGATTGCACCACTGCACACTCCAGCCTAGGTGACAGAGGGAGACTTGGAAGTTAAATCCACTGACCAAAAACTGCTCTTCATTTATAGATTTAGATTTTTTTTTTTTTTTTTTTTTTTTTTGAGATGGAGTTTCACTCTTGTCTCCCAGGCTGCAGTACAGTGGCACCATCTCGGCTCACTGCAACTTCCGCCTCCTGGATTCAAGTGATTTTCCTGCCTCAGCCTCCTGAGTAGCTGAGATTACAGGCGCCTGCCACCAAGCCCAGCTAGTTTTTGTATTTTTAGTAGAGACAGGTTTTCACCACGTTGGCCAGGCTGGTCTTGAACTCCTGACGTCAGGCAATCTGCCCACCTCAGCCTCCCAAAGTGCCAGGATTACAGGTGTGAGCCACCATGGCCAGCCTAGTCTTGATTCTTTTGGTTGTATGGTAAATTAGAACCTTGAATGAAGTTCCACCTGATTAATGACAACATAAATCTTTTATCTATCCTACTATCAATTCCACAAAGGCAAATGGATATATCACCTAGGAAGTTTAATAATTTGCCCATTTCTAGTTGCTTTACTGGAGACAAATTAGGCGTATAACGTCAGTATTAGAAATTTTTTTTTTGAGATGGAGTTTCACTCTTGTTGCCCAGGCTGGAGTGCAATGGCACAATCTCATCGCCACCTCTGCCTCCCAGGTTCAGGCAATTCTCCTACCTCAGCCTCCTGAGTAGCTGGGATTACAGGCATGCGCTGCCACGCCCAGCTAATTTTGTATTTTTAGTAGAGACGGAGTTTCTCCATGTTGGTCAAGCTGATCTTGAACTACTGACCTCAGGTGATCCGTCCGCCTCAGCCTCCCAAAGTGCTGGGATTACAGGCGTGAGCCACCATGCCCGGCCAGTATTTGAAATTAATGATAGCAGCCAGGCGCGATGGCTCACACCTATAATCCCAGGACTGGGGGAGGCCAAGGCAGTTGGATCACTTGAGATCAGGAGTTCGAGACCAGCCTGGCCAACATGGCGAAACCCCATCTCTACTAAAAATACAAAAGTTAGCTGGTCATGGTAACACATGCCTGTAGTCCCAGTTACTCTGGAGGCTGAGGTGGGGGAATTGCTTGAGCCTGGGAGGCCGAGGTCCCAGTGAGCTGAGATAGCACCACTGCACTCCCACCTAGGTGACAGAACCAGACTAGGTCTCAAAAAAAAAGGAAAGGAAAAAAGGATAACATTTACTATGTTGACAGGAAATCAGAGATCATTATATGAATACTGGAAATGAATCAAAGGACATGTCAGGGCCAGACACGGTGACTCACGCCTGTAATCCCACCACTTTGGGAGGCTGAGGTGGGCAGATTACTTGAGGTCAGAAGTTCGAGATCAGCCTAGCCAACATGGTGAAACCCCATCTCTACTAAAAATACAAAAATTAGCTGGGCCTGCTGGTAGCCGCCTGTAATCTTAGCTACTCAGGAAGGAGGCTGAGGTGGGGGAATCACTTGAGCCCAGGAGGTGAAGGTTGCAGTGAGCCGAGATCATGCCACCCTACTCCAGCCTGGGGGACAGAGCAAGACTCCATCTCAGAAAAAAAAAAAAAAAGGGGACGTGTCAGGCAGCTAAAATATTAATAAGTGATCTTTTGGAAACTTAACCCGTTTCAAAAAATGGTTTTTATTTGTCAACTCTTAAATAGGCCACTCTGTATTAAGAAAGGATTAATGAGGATATACTATGAAAATAATTACTGAGAAATTAAGCCAAAAATAAAATTCTCTCCAGGCATCGTCGAATGGAGGCTGTGCGACTCCGAAAAGAAAACCAGATCTATAGTGCTGATGAGAAGAGAGCCCTTGCATCCTTTAACCAAGAAGAGAGACGAAAGAGAGAGAACAAGATTCTGGCCAGTTTTCGAGAAATGGTTTACAGAAAGACCAAAGGGAAAGATGACAAATAAGGATTTTCTGATTGTCCAGAAGACATTTTTAACAACAAAAACGAAAGTCTGGGTTCCACACATACATAGAAAAAGATTGTCATGCTCTGAGAAAGCTTTACATTGCTACTGTGCCTTCTATTTAATTCTTTCAGTCCTTCAGTAAAAAGCTGCTTATTGATAGAACTTTAACAAGTTCTTTGGGTTATTTTGGATTGACCATAATAACTTTCTAGTTTAAAAATCCTAATTTTGAACTGGGTGCGGTGGCTCACGCCTGTTAATCCCAGCACTTTGAGAGGCTGAGGTGGGTGGATCACCTGAGGTCAGGAGTTTAAGACCAGCGTGGCCAACATGGTAAAACCCTATCTCTACCAAAAAAATGCAAAAATTAGCCAGGCATGGTGGTGGGCATCTGTAATCCCAGCTACTCGGGAGGCTAAGGCAGGAGAATGGCTTGAATCCTGGAGGCAGAGGTTGCAGTGAGCCGAGATCATGCCACTGCACTCAAGCCTGGGTGACAAGAGCGAAACTCCATCTCAAAAAAAAAAAAAAAAAATCCAAATTATGAGTAAAATTTTGTATTGGAGGAGGTGGCATGGACAAAAAGTGTTAGTGAGATGAGAAACTTCAGTCTCACAGCATGAGACACTGCTACTATTAGCTATATGTGATGCCTGCCCCACCCCCACCTCTACCCCAACTGAACTTTTGGGAAATTATCACTCCTCCGTGTTGAATGTGTTATAAATGGACTTCATAGAAACGTATAGGAGTCCACTTTTGTTAACAAAATGAAGGCATTGGTGCAAAAAGCAAATCTGGAATTTGAAAACTGACTTGTATACTACAATATGTGATCTGCCCTGAAAATAATAGATTTTAAGTCCCTACCTCCACTCTAAAACCAACAAACACACCAAAAAGCAAACTAACTTACAGACTTGTTGAATTGAAATGTGAACATTAGCTTTTTAAAATTCTTAATAAGTTACTTAAAAATGGTTCATTCAAATATAAAGTCTTGAGAAGTCTACTCTTACGCCCATTTAAGTATTTTATTTCAACCTGAGCTGATCTGAGTTTGAGGATAGGATAACATCAAACATAATAGGAGTCAACTATGGTCAAGAGTTCTGACAAGGAAAAATATAATGAGTCAGCATTTTAGCTTAACTGTTTTATAAGGATGAAACTAAAATGACATTAAATATTTTTTAACTGTGTTTTATGTACTAAGCAGGTTTCATTTTAAACATTGTTAAACCTTTTTTTTTTTTTTTTAACATCTGTCATCAGTTTAATCCTTAATGTATAGAACCTCCTTACTTTATTACTTTTTAAGTTGGGAAGAAATGGAAAGTTGTGGGACTATGATTTCATGATCTTTTTCCTTTGTTTATTTTGTTCAGTTTTAATTAGATCAGAAGAGTGAATGGGAGAGGGAACCCTGGAAGTTTTGGCTGTTTTTGTTAAGATTGGTTTTCTGTTTTTTGTTTTTGAGACAGAGTCTCACTCTGTCGCTCAGGCTAGAGTGCAGTGGTGCAATCTCAGCTCTTTGCAACCTCCACCTCCTGACGTCAAGTGATCTGCCCACCTCAGCCTCCCGAGTAGCTGGGATTACAGGCACTCGCCACCACACCTGGCTGATTTTTGTATTTTCAGTAGAGATGGGGTTTTGCCGTCTTGGCCAGGCTGGTCTCAAACTCTTGACGTCAAGTGATCTGCCCACCTCAGCCTCCCAAAATGCTGGGATTACAGATGTGAGCTGCCATGACTGGCCATTTTTGTTAAGGTTGTTTGATCTGCATTATTATTACATGCCTATGGTAAATTTAAATTACCTGGGTGATAAGGAAATTCTGATTATACTATTATAAAATGCCCTCTTGCCTTATATTTTTAAGTGGTTGTTTTTCAAAAGTGTTTGAATAAGGCAGTCATATTTCAAAGTATAGAGTAAAAGTTGTATTGTTATTATTATTTTTGAGACAGGGTCTCCCTCTGTCACCCAGGCTACAGTGCAGTGGTACGATCTTGGCTCATTGCAGCCTCTGCCTCCCCGGCTCAAGTGATCCTCCACCTCAGCTTCCCGAGCAGCTGGGACTACCAGCGTACACCACCATGCCCAGCTAATTTTTTTATTTTTAGTAGAGACAGGGTTTCACCTTGTTGCCCAGGCTGGTCTTGAACTCTTGAGCTCAAGCATTCCGCCTGCCTCAGCCTCCCAAAGTGCTGGGATTATAGGCATGAGTCACCACACTCAGCCAAAAGTTTTATTAAATGGTATTAACAGTCTTAAATACTATTAAATATATGTTCCAGGAACTGTCTACTTTTAACCTACAGCTACTGAACTAAAGAGTCAGCATGTAGCAACATTTATGACCGCTGAATTTGAAATAATTTCTGTTTATTTATACCTAATCAGAGTTGCTGCCTAGCCTAATAAATCTATAATTTCCAAAAGTTAAAAAGAAACTAGTTCCCAGAGTTTTGAGTCTCAATCCATCTACTTCCCTGTATAATAAAACCTGAATTTTATAATACCCACTTACAAATTTTATTCTCGGCGGGGCATGGTGGCTTACACCTGTAATCCCAGCACTTTGGGAGGCTGAGGTGGGTGGATTACAAGGTCAGGTGTTTGAGACCAGCCTGGCAAACATAGTGAAACCCCGTTTCTACTAAAAATACAAAAAATTGGCTGGACATGGTGGCTCACGCCTGTAATCCTGGCACTTTGGGAGGCTGAGGTGGGTGGATCACCTGAGGTCAGGAGTTCAAGACCAGCCTGGCCATCATGGTGAAACCCCATCTTTAAAAAAAAAAAAATTAGCTGCGCGTGGTGGCAGGTGCCTGTAATCCCAGCTACTCAGGAGACTGAGGCAGGAGAATTGCTTGAATAATCCCAGCTACTCAGGAGGCTGAGGCAGGAGAATTGCTTGAATAATCCCAGCTACTCGGGAGGCTGAGGCAGGAGAATTGCTTAAATAATCCCAGCTACTCGGGAGGCTGGGGCAGGAGAATTGCTTAAATAATCCCAGCTACTCGGGAGGCTGGGGCAGGAGAATTGCTTGAATAATCCCAGCTACTCAGGAGGCTGAGGCAGGAGGCCAACGTTGCAGTGAGCTGAGATCATGCCACTGCACTCCAACCCCAGGCAACAGTGCGAGACTCTGTCTCAAAAAAAATTTTTTTTATTCTCTTTGTTTTTTCTTGCTTACGTTCCTAGAGACGGGATGATTATGTTCTCTCATTTTCGGTAGGCAAGGTAGTTTAAATGCGGAAATTTTGTGATGTTTGAATATTGTGATATCAAGAACAGCTTCAACGGCATATTCTTTGGGAAAGAGGCAGGAAGAATAAAAGGGCTAAATGTATTTTATTTTCAGCTCATGAGTGTTGTTACTGCTTCAAATTATGTTTAGTCATCTGAGCCATAAGTCAGTTGTAGGGCTATTGTATTTTAAATATATTTTTTGTTCTCCAAGGAGACTTACCTAGTGTGCCACCTCCTTGCCCATTGCTCTGATAGGGGTTTCCCTCCTTTTTTATTTATTGTACAAATATAGCAGTAAAAAAAAAAAAAAAAAAGAAAAATTTCAGTACTGTGTCAGTTGTCTTTCATATTTTGTATTCCTCCTTCCCGGTGCTTCTCTATGTAAATAAATATACTGATGTAAGTCATCACTCAGAGCATAATGTCATTTTGTCTTTGGTGTCTTAAAATTTTGCAGCCAGGCAAGAGAGGTTTATAGGGAAGGTAGGAACACGTGACTATTTGGTGTTAGGATGGGAAGATCAGAGATAAGTAAGGGCGATGATTGAATCCATCCTGTGTCATTGCCCCTAGTCCTCAAGCCACCCTCCTGCCATCATGAGTATAGTGGTGTATTATGGAAGGCAGCATGCCTGGTTTTCCAGTTTCAAAATACATTATTTAGCAGTGAGGCTTAACTCACAGTAAACGAAGGGGTCTGTGAGTAGGGGCACCCTTCAGACTGGTTATATTATGAGCTATAGAACTGTTGCCATTTTATTGTTCCCAGTTGTGCACATAAGAGATGTGTCTGAGCTGGAGACTTAGGCTCAGATGGGGAACAAACAGCCAAGTACCAGTCTTAGTTTGGTCCGATAGGTGAATTTTAGCAACTCTCTAAACACAGCTGTATACCTGTAAGACTCAGAAGTGATGCATATAGTGATGGAAAAAAGTATTTTAGAAAACAGCTTACTGGTTACTCTGCTGATGCGATGGAGGTTGCAGAATGGAAAATGAATGCAAAAAAATACAGCTGGATTGTGTGCCACAAGTTTATTAATAAACATTATGTGGTTTGATGTGCTGTATTGTCTTCTTAATATAACCTGATTAGAAAAACAATCCTCAGACATTCTGTAAGAATCAGACACGATCAAATATGGAGGGGAATGCCTCCATGAAGTCATATTTGGCATCAGTAAGGTTCTTCTGCCAGTGTTCTCGAAAGCAAACCATTCCTGGTCTACCGAGGAAGAAAAACACTTTAAAAGTATTTTTAAATCAAAAGCTTTTCAAATTAAACAAAGGGGATTCCTATTTACTCTTTTATATTCCTAGTAAGCAAGAAGCCTCTTTTATTGGTGGGGGAGGGGAGGTAGCTAGGGTTCTCTATATCTATCCTTTACTGTTTCTTAAGCCCAGTCAGTGAAAGGATTAATGAGCTTATATGTAAAGATACTTTAAGAGAGCTGCTATAAAAGGAATTATTAAACATAAGTTAATTTTATGTGATATTGAAGTTTTCCATAGAAACAAAAGACATGACCCACTTTGCCCCTACCCTACTCCAGCAACTAATCTTCAAGCTTATAATGACTGAAAAACCAGACACTAAGAAAAACAATTTCATTAGAATGGGATGAAATTGTTCCAGAAAATCGTTTTTCTTAGTGTCTGGGGTTGGTGGTCCAAAGAAGAAAAGTGACCATTACATCAACTATCTGTGGCTGTGCAACTGCTGGATTCCTGGTGTGTGATGACCTCTCTCCCACCCTTTTAAAACAAACCTCCAAATGTTCATTACCTGTGAACTAATTCTTGCTCTTCACCTACAAAAAAAACATCAATGGGTTCATCCTAAGGAAGAGAAGGACAATTGTTAGCCCAGACCAGTCATAACTAACTCTTTGTTTTTTTGAGATGGAGTCTTCCTCTGTCTCCCAGGCTGAAGTGCAGTGGCGTGATATCAGCTCACTGCAGCCTCCACCTCCTGGGTTCAAGTGATTCTCCTGGCTCAGCCTCCCAAGTGGCTAGGATCACAGATACCCGCCACCACACCCAGCTAATTTTTGTATTTTTACTAGAAACAGTGTTTTACCTTGTTGCCCAGGCTGGTCTCAAACTCCTGACCTCAAGTGATCCACCTGCCTTGGCCTCCCAAAGTGCTGGGATTACAGGCGTGAGCCACCATGCCCAGCCCAGTCTTCCCTACACTTGCCCATATGTATACTCTTGAATTTCTAGAATTCATTTTGCTTATGAATTGGGAATCTGTAGGTGATAGTTTTTTGTTTTTTTAAATTTCTTTGGGTGACCTTCACCTGGAGGGTGATAGTTTTTTCATCACTTTAAACCTGTTCCCCAAAGATCTTTTCGACAACAAATATCTTAAGAATCTTCAAAAAATTGGAAATAAGTTGGGACAGGCTTATGCTCCTCATTAATAGGAGTGTAAGTCATTGACCTTCTTTACATGCTCCAGTTTACTCAACTGACAATCTCTACCTCTTAGGAACAGCATGAGAATGAATTAATATAGATGAAAAGGTTTGAAACATTTTTAAAGCAGCATAAACACGTAGGTTGTAATATTGTCTCAGTAGTCCATCCCCATCCTCGCCTCCAAAGTTATACTTGGCATTTTGAGCAGGAGCCACTCTCCCAAGACCTCTCTCTGTGTGGTCTCTGGTGTAGTCGTGTTCACCTCTACCAAACTCACTTCCTGATCTCTGACCTGGCCAGTTAGCAAGACAGCTGGTAGAAGGATGTATGACCAGGAGAAGTAAAATCTCCACATTCTGCAGGTTCCAAATTTTTTGATTACTCCAGGTTCCAAACTCTGAATAGACATATTTGTACTAGGACAGGATGAATATAGGACATAGATGGCTCACTGACTGTGTGGTCATATATAAAGCCTCAGCATCAGGCCAAGGTACAAATAACTTTTAGGAAAGGATGGGAAGGCAAAGAGGAAATAAAATATGTCTGTTGGCTGGGCGTGGTGGCTCACGCCTGTAATCCAAGCACTTTGGAGGCCAAGGCGGGTGGATCACCTGAGGCCGGGAGTTCAAGACCAGCCTGACCAACATGGTGAAACCCTGTCTTTAAAAAAAAAAAAAAAAAAAAACTAAAAAATAAAAATAAATAAATAAATAAATAATAAATAATTTAAAAAATATATATATATATGTCTGTTGTGTTTCAGGTGTTATGCCTGGTGCCAGCCCTGCTCTTCTGAGGACCCCTCCCCTAGATTCATGAATGTTATTTTGACTCTTTTCACAACAAGTATCAAGTTGACATATTTCTTATTCATGGTCTACCTAGTGGATACCAGTAATCATTCCTTCAAGTATGTATTGAGTGCCTACTATTTGCCAGGCCTTGTTTTACAGGAAGACAAAAATCCCTGCCTTCGTGGAGCCTACATTCTGGTGGAGGGAGTAGACAATAATAAAACAATTATAGGGCCAGGAGTGGTGGCTCATGCCTGCAATCCCAGCATTTTGGGAGGATGAGGTGGGCGGATCACCTGAGGTCAGAAGTTCGAGACCAGCCTGGCCAACATGGTGAACCCTCCTGTCTACTAAAAATATAAATATTAGCCAGCTGTGGTGGCATGTGCCTTGTAGTCCCAGCTACCCAGGAGGCTGAGGCAGGAGAATCACTTGAACACGGGAGGCAGAGGTTGGAGGGAGCCGAGATCACGCCACTGCACTCCAGCCTAGGAGACAGGGCGAGACTCCATCTAAAAAACAAAATTATATAGAATATTAGTAGGGAAGGTGGTAAGTGCTATGGCGAAAAAGCATAGGAACGTTGAGTGAAAAAGGTGGTGAGGGAGCAGACATTTCACATGGCTAGGGGAAAGTGTTCTAGTCAAAAGAAACAGCAAGCGCAAAGGCCCTGAGGCAGGACTGTACCTGGCTTATTTGAGGAGAAGCAAGCCGAGAATGGCCAGAGAACGTGGAAGGGAAGGAGTAGTGGGAAAGCATAAATAACAAGGGACCAGATCATACAAGGCCTTGTAGGCCCTTACTACTCAAAGGTTGTCTCTGGGCCCACAGCCTCAGCATGGCCTGCGAGCTTGTTAATAATGCAGAATCTCAAGCCCTATCCCAGACCTGCTAAATCAGAATCTTCATTTTAGCAGGATCCCCAAATAATTTGTATGCACTTTAATAATTTTCTTTTTTTTTTTTTTTTTTTTTGAGACAGTCTTACTCTGTTGCCCAAGCTGGAGTACAGTGGTGCAATCTCAGATCACTGCAACCTCTGTCTCCTGGGTTCAAGCCATTCTCCTGCCTCAACCTCCCAAGTAGCTGGGACTACAGGCATGCCCCACCACACCCAGCTAATTTTTGTATTTTTAGTAGAGATGGGGTTTCACCATATTGGCCAGGCTGGTCTCGAACTCCTGACCTCAGGTGATTCACCCGCCTCGGCCTCCCAAAGTGCTGGGATTACAGGCATGAGCCACCACACCCACCAGCACTTTAAATTTCAAGAAGCACTTTTGGAAAGTTTTAAACAGAGGAATTGGCCAGGCATGGTGGCTCATGCCTGTAATCCCAGCACTTTGGGAGGCTGAGGCAGGTGGATCACCTGAGGTCAGGAGTTCAAGACCAGCCTGTGCAACATAACAAGACCTTGTCTCTACGAAAACTCAAAAAAAAAGCCAGACATGGTGGTGCATCCCTATTGTCCCAGCTACTTGGGGGGCTGAGGCAGGAGGATCGCTTGAGCCCAGGAAGTAGAGACTGGAGTAAGCCCTGATCATGCCAATGCCTGCCAGCTGGGATGACAAAGTGAGACCCTGTCTCAACAACTAGATAGATAGATGATAGATAGATGGATGGATGGATGGATGGATAGATAGATAGATGATAGATAGATAGACAGGAGGGCAGCTGGGATGGCAAAGTGAGACCCTGTCTCAATAAGTTAAGTAAGTAGGTAGGTAGGTAGGTAGGTAGGTAGATCGATCAATAGATTGATAGATAAGTAGACTGCCCTATCTATCTGGGATAGATAAGAGCAGCCTATCTTTTCGATGACAAAGTGAGACCCTGTCTCAATAAGTAGACAGATAAATAGATAGATAGATAGATAGATAGATAGATAGATGATTGATAGATAGATAGATAGATAGATAGATAGATAGACATAAAACAGATGAGAGACAGAAATTTGTTTTACAGCCAGGTGTGGTGGCTCACACCTGTAATCCCAGCACAAAGTTAGCTGGGCATGGTGGTATGCACCTGTAGTCCCAGCTACAAGGGAGGCTGATGCGGGAGGATCACCTGAGCCTGGGATGTCGAGGCTGCAGTCAGCTCTGATTGTACAACTCTACTCCAAACTGGATGACAGAGCAACTCTGTCTTAAAAAAAAAAAAAGTTTGAGAAGCACTTTTGGAAAATTTTAAACACAAAAATGACAGATTTGTTTTATAGCTGGGGTGGTGGTTCATACTTGTAATTCCAGCACTTTGGGAGGTTGAGGCAGGAAGACAGCCTGAGGCCAGGAGTTCAAGACCAGCCTGTGCAACAAAGCAAGACACCATCTCTTAAAAAAAAGAAAAAGGGCCAGGCGCAGTGGCTCACACCTGTAATCCCAGCACTTTGGGAGGCCGAGGCTGGTAGATCATGAGGTCAGGAGTTCAAGACCAGCCTCGTCAAGATGGTGAAACCCCGTCTCTACTAAAAATACAAAAATTAGCCAGGCGCAGTGGCAGGCACCTGTAATCCCAGCTATTTAGGAGGCTGAGACAGGAGAATCTTGAACCCCAGGGGCAGAGGTTGCAGTGAGCCGAGATCGCACCACTACACTCCAGCCTGGGCGACAGAGTGAGACTTCATCTCAAAAATGAATAAATAAAATAAGCAAAAGAAAAATTTGTTTTACAAGGCTCACTCAGCTGGCTGCAACATTGAAAAGAAACATGATGAGGGCAAGGGTGGAAGCAGAGAGACTGATTAGGAGGCTATTGGCATGATCTTGGTAGAGAGGATGGTGTCTTGGACCAGGATTATAGAAGTGGAGGAGTAAGAAATTGTTAGGGGGCCGGGTGCAATGGCTCACACCTGTAATCCCATCACTTTGGGAGGCCAAGGCAGGTGGATCACTTGGGATCAGGAGTTCGAGACCAGCCTGGCCAACATGGTAAAATTCCATCTCTACTAAAAATACAAAAGTTAGCTGGGCATGGTGGCACACACCTGTAATCCCAGCTACGTGGGAGGTTGAGACAGGAGAATCGCTTGAACCCAGGAGGTGGAAGTTGCAGTGAACCGAGATTGCACCACTGCACTCTAGCCTGGGCAACAAGAGCAAAACTGTCTCAAAAAAAAAAAAAAAGAATTCTTGGATTCTGGATATGTTTGTGAAAGTAGAGCCAATAGGATTTCCTAATGGATTAGATGAGGGATATGAGAGAAGAATGAAGCATGACACCAAGGATTCTGGCCATCAACTAAGATGAAGACTGCAAGTAGATAAGGCTTAGAAGGGAAAATCAGAAGTTGAGATTTACATACAATAAGTGAGATATTTATTAAACATCCATGTGGGAGGGGTCTGTGCTAGAGATATAAATTTGGGGATCATAGGTTCTAGGTGGCATTTAAAGCTGTGAGACTAGATGAGATGACCACAGAACTGAGTATAGAGAAGAGTACAGAATATAGAGAAGAGGTCCAAGGCCTGAGTTTCCAGACATTCCAACATGAAGAGGTTGGTATGAGGCAGGGAAAGTACCAGTAGAGACTGACTGTGAAGGATTGGTCAGTGAGGCAGGAGGAAAACCAGGAGAGTATGTCGTTCTGGGAGCCAAATGGAAAGTTTCATGGAGGAGGGAGTGATCAGCTATGGCCAGTGCTGTGCGTAAGCCAAGTAAGATGAGGTCAGAAGTATGATTGTTACATTTTGCAAAGATGGGGTTATCGGTGACCTTGACAAGGGAAGTCTCCACTCTCACTAAAGGGAGAAAAAGAAGAACTTACCGGAGGTTTGCTTTTGGAGACCTTCAGCTTGAAGTAGGTACCAGAAGAGATTTGTGCTACGGGTATGCCAGCACTTGAGGCACTCCAATGTACATAGTAGATGTAGAGGAAGCTGTGGATTAAGTCTTTCCTCTCCACAAACACTGTGGTGTGTGCCCAGCGTTTTTTATAAGTACACATCTGTTTCATTGAAAAAAGAAAAAGCACAGAGAAAAAGAAAAGCCTTCTGTAAAAGTCCTATAGATAAATGCAGCAAGGCTGGGTGCGGTGGCTCATGCCTGTAATCCCAGCACTGTGGGAGGCCAAGACAGGAGGATTGCTTGAGGCCAGGAGCTCTAGACCAGCCTGGATAACATAGCAAGACCCTACCTCTACAAAAAAAAAATTAAAAACTTAGCCAGGCATAGTGGCATGCACTTGTTATCCCAGCTATTGGGGAAGCTGAGGCAGGAGGATTACCCAAGTCCAGGAGTTTGAGGCTGCAGTGAGCTGTGATCACACCACTGTACTACAGCCTGGGTTACACAGCAAGACTATCCCTAAAAAAAAAAAAATGAATAAATAAAAACAAAGGATAAATGTGGCATATAACAGTCGGGGTTGTAACTCTGTTCTGGAGTCCATTCATGATTTTTTTTTTTTTTTTTTTTTTTTT
>PVKV010035223.1:0-16865 GCA_004027835.1 Alouatta palliata
AAAAAAAAAAAAAAAAAAAAAAAAAAGACAATCCTTTAGACACTCAGATACATAGAAGTCCAAACTATAAATAGGAGCAGCAAAAAAATATATCCGGACTATAGTAACCTGAGGTTAGTCCTAATATTTTAAGTTCTCAGATAAATATTTATTCCTATTTTTTTGGGGGACTAACTAGCCTTTTTCCATTTGATGTGCCTCAGGCTTTTAAATCAGATAGACATGGACTTGAATTCTGCTTTCTCCCTTGCCATCTTCCTAAGACCCTAGACAAGTTATGTAGGCTCTCTGAGTCTCAGTTTTCTGTCTCTAAAATGGGAATAGTAATATCTACCTACTAAATTTATAGAGAATAGGGAAATTTTGCAGTATTTCCCACAAAAAGGCTTTCCCAAATATTTGTTTAATTCTATGTATATATCTTATTCCATCTTTTCCAAAGCAACCTCCTCCTTTTTGCCTTTTAAATCTCTCCTTTTGGGGGTGGTGGGAGGGGTGAAATAACTAAACAGCTATCAAAAAGCTCATTAAGTGTTTTGCACTAAGCACTCAAACCACCCAAATAGATTATAGTTAAAATAACAAATGCTAACATTCTTTGAGTTTTTACTATGGCTCTGACCTAAGTGTTCTACCTTGATTATTTCATCTAGCTATTCCAACCCATGAGATAGATATAAGTGAGCCTATTTTACAGAGAAGAAAACTAAGAGCAGATAGTTTGCTGAGATTAGTCATTTGTTCAAAGTCACAAAACTAACAAGTAGCCAGTCTAGGCAGCCTGACTTCTAAAGTAATGCATGCTATTGCTGTATAGCCCTAAAATGGTAGTAGTGGGGGTTATGGAGGGAGAAGCTACAGAAACAAGGGTCTTAAATCCAAATGTTACAGGAACCACATTCACCAATATTATTTGTGAAATAAACAGAATGATAAAAGGAAGCAGTTCTTTGTTTCCAAATCCTCTTCACTGCTATGCTATGCAAGATATTATGGTATTATACTTTGCAGTATTAATGGATGTGAACAAGAATTTCATGTAATTCAGACGCCTCCAAGGAAGCACATATAAATTCTTCTGATCTTACTGCTTTTGGTCCTCTGACCCGGCCCTTTTGCAGAAGGAAATTACCAGAAATGATTGACAAATTTAGAAACCAAAGAGTTAAAGAAAAATGAGCACCTTGAACATTAGAGAGACGGAGAAATTTTCATTTGATCTCATTTAGATAAAATTGTTTTCTCTTACCTAGATTATTACTGCATGATTTCCATCAATATAATTATCTGAATACCACAGATACCATATAAATAGTTTCATATAGTAAAACATGGTGGTGGTTTGCACACCCAATTATTTGAGGTTTACCATGAATATTTCTCGTAGACAGAAATAGCTTTGTACTGAACTTCTCTTGATAGACTTCAATAACTATGTATAGATTTTCCCAACTGTTCAGTTATGAAATGGGATTTACCAAAGAAAGAAAAATGTTTCAATATAGTATTACATACATATATTAACTATTTTTTATTTAGCTGATTTCTTTTTAAGTATTTCTAGAAGTTTCATGGCAATAAAAAGACCAATATCAACAAATGAAAAAATACAATTTTATGAGCAAGTATTTTATTTCTATCCTTTCCCTGAAAACCAAATCTTTACTTAAAAAAATTCTATTTTGAACACGATTGAAACTTTGTAAGTATTGAATTTCCATCCAATTCCATAGACTTTAAATGGAAAGATAAACTGAAGTATAGCAGGTCTGCAAATGACATTGTTTAGAGAAACATATCTTGCCAGAATTATCCTGGTACCAGCATTTAGAGGCTCCAGGCATGTTTGGAACTAAGATTCCAGCTTAGGCTCTTAATAAGCAATATGACACATCTCAACAGACGCTTTTAAGAAAGTGCTTTCTTGGATCATTTGGATTAGAGTCTTTCCATTATGCTGCAAATATTCATAAACATATTCATTCCTAAAAGACAAAAGCTTAGAAAAGAAGAACTATTCAAATCACTGACTATTGGCAGAGAGGTACAAACTTGCCCTCTGGTCATTCAATTTTAATCTCTATTATGAAAAAGTCAATGCAACACAAAAAAATGCAGGGGAAAATGGAAAATGTTCAGACAATGTTGAACAAATACTGTATAATACATTAATGTTATTTTCCTCTTAGGGAAAAATACTGAAGTTATTTTTCATTAGTAAAATAACAAATGACTCTCTATATAGTATGTTCAGATTTGCATAAACGTCAGTGCAAAATTTCTGTATTTCTCAAGAAAGAAACTGATCACTTACCTGTGTAATGGGAATTCAGTCTCATACTGAGTAAATCACTCACTCAGATTCACTGTTTTGGGTCAGTGTGTTTCAACCTGTTGGAGAACCCTCAAAGTTCCAGTATGGTGGAGGAATGGTCCACTAAATCAACTGTACAGCTATCTATGATGATTGTTACAAGGTAGTTTTGCTCTTGCCTTGCTAGTTATAGGTATGACATCCTATAATTTACACAAACTCATAGAATACAAGTGCATTCCTCCTTGCTCAAATTAGTTATGCAGAAGTTGACTAGTTTCTTACCAAATCTGTTCTTCTTCCTAGGCTCACCAGTGGATGCTATTTCCCTAACTCCCTCGGAGTCAGGTGTGACCATGTGACAAGTTCCATCCAAGAGAATATGAACAAAATTAACACACACCACTTCCAGGCTTGGCTCACGACAAATGTTTAAGAGTCATATTCATTCTTCCTCTGCCCATTAAATGCATATGCATCTTATGCTCTGGACAGAAAAGATGGAAGGAGCTTGGGCTCCTGAATGACTTCACAGAAGGCAGCTTATTTTGGACTGCACTAAAATAAGTAAATTTCTACTATAGTAAGCCTCCAAGATTTGGGAGATTACCTGTTATGGTGGCTAGTTTTACTGAAATAATACATTAGCATACATCCACATTCATTGTTTAAGCAACAATAAAGAGTTAAACTTTCAAAACCAAGAACAGCCTAATTTAATTACCAATCACTACAACTAAAAGAAGACACGTCTTAAGGAAGTGAATCAAAACATACATAATTAGAGAAAAAAGAAGTATTTAGCCTTAGTCTAATGATTAAGGTCCTCAACAAAAGCCACAAAACAAGATGGGAAATGGTAAATATACTAGAAAGAGTGCAGACTTTCAAGCCAGAAAGAGACATTTGCAAATTCCAAGCTCTGTTCTTTGCTTGTTTTGTAAGCTTCAGCAATTTGATAAACTGTTCTTGGAATCTGTTTTCTCATCTATAAAATGGGGATTACAAAATATAACTCACAGGATTCTATAAAGATTTTGTACACACACACATATACATACAGAAACACACACACACACACACACACACACACACACACCCCATCACCATCTAATGCTTATGAGGTACTCAATAAATTCTAGCGATTTTCAATAAGTATTTACCCAATATGTGGAAGTATGGCTAATAATATTTTAAAATATTAACGTTTTACTCTGGTTACTCTTTCACTTCCCTCAACATGTTGACAACTAGTCATTTCCTTAGGGAAAGGTTACCATAGCAGAATATGAATTATGAAGATATAGACTCTCATGGTTTCCAAGTTTCAAAAGTCTAGGCTTGGTAAAAGACAGAAGGTTTCAAAGAAAGGAAAAGATGGTTGAAGGAAGGTTTTCCTCCTTCCTGCACTACAAAGGATTCCTCGAGTTGTGGGAAGGGAAATGAGGGCATATTGTGGGGGAAGCTTGAAAATTTAATACCAATGTGTGTGTCCCTGGAGGGAAGGAAGGTAGAGAGAAGTGAGGAAACCCAGAGAGATCTGAGAGAATTTGAAAGTAGAGCTGACCTGGACCTTATTTCTGAGGAGAATCTCTGAGGGAAATTGGATGGTGAATTTCCCCTACTCCTTCCTCTATTCCTCTTCCTGATCCCATGGAAACCTACTGACACAACGCACAATTACTGCAAATCACTCTGCCCATTAAATGCATAGGAATGTAGGTCAGAAGAAAAGAGTATGCACAGAGTCTAGTCAGATGGGTCTTACCAAAGTTCCTGCCCACCCTAGCATGGCATAAAGTACAGTACAATGATTTTTGATATTACATAATGGGGGCATCAAAGTAGCAGAAAGATATCCAGATCTGAAAGTGAATGCAGATGGGAATGAAAGATGGCCCAGGAGGAAGCCACTGCCTGCTTGGACCAACAACCAAGGATATGAGGGAGAAATTGGCATCTTCATGGATGCCAGCCCTGACAGATGACAAATAAAGTACAAATGTTCTGTCACACTGTAGTCACCACACCCATCACTCCATGCTTTGCAACTATATAAGCCCTGACTTGATTAAAAAATGGATTTCTTCTATTCAATGGAATTACATTCAGTTATTAAAAGATAACATTATGGGTGAAAATCTCAGTACAATTGTTATCATTTGCAATTATTTCACATTATTTTTATAAATGTGAAGGGGTATATGAACTTAAGTTGTTATTGAATATTGTCATGCATCTTGCTTTGAGTGTCCCATGTTTGTTAAAAAAACTTACTTCGATCCGTAATGATTGTTCTAGCCTCTTGATTGCTGGTCTTGTTTTTCAAATTTTGGGCAGCAGTAATGAGTTCTTCCAGTTGGGGGCGCCTCTGTTCCCAATCCTGCAGTGTTGCCTGTAAGAAAAAATATCGCTTAGTATGGGGTTCTTCAGCATTGTGTATTCCTTTTCCATAATACAAAGTAAAGTACAATGGTAAAAGCAGCCAAAACACTTTTAGAAATAAAAAAGGTGTTACTGTGTAAGGGCTTATAGAAAATTTAACAGGAAATACGCTTCATTCTTAGATACCAAAAATATTTCAGATGAAAATCTTTTCATTTGAGCCTTTAAATAAAGAAGATTTTCTTTTTTTAAAGTACAACAATTGTACTTTAAATAAAGAAAATCTTGTTAAAAAAGATTTTCTTCTTTATTTAAAGGCTCAGATGGAGTCATTCCAGAGTACTTGGTATTACTTAAACCACTGCAGGAGTGCCTTGAGTAAGAAATGTTATTCTGAATTATGACAATGTATTTAAAAGACATAAAGTCATGTATACTTACAATATCATTCTGTTTGATGTGAAAATTAAGGTATATTTATTTTAAAAACAGAAAGAGCACAGAACTGATTTAAGAGATATTACTTATTTAACTTCATTGTACCTGAGATTCCTCATCTGTAAAAGGAAAAGGTGAAGTAGATGAGGTAATAAGCCTTTCTCCTAAGCTGCCTGTCCATAAAAATCACCAAACCTTTTTGTCTCACTCCAGAACTAATGAATTTGTAATGGAAACAGCTGGGAATCTTGCATTTTAAATAAATTATCTAATTAACTTTTATGATTTAGGCAAGTTTGGAAAGCATCAGATTAGATGTTAGTATTTGTTTTTTCCTGTATTATGACTTTAATATAGCACTATTTTAAATAAAAATACAAATAGAATAAAGCCAATAATTTTTAATTTATAGGTAGTAATGTAAGATCATTAAGAAATTCTTCCCTTTCTTCAGTGTCTATCTATTGTCTCTGTCATCTTGGTCTCTACATTTAAGGACCAAAATCTCTAAGACAGTCATGAACAAATTTATGAAAAAAAAAAAAAAAGGCATCTGACTAGTTCTGGTTCTAAAACTCAGTAAATTTTATTTGAATTGGGGAAAATAAAAGTAATATTTACTGTTAGTTTATAAGCAATACGTGACGGATGTTTTATCCACATTTTCTCATTTTTCTCTTATAATAACCATACTAGTAAACAAGCCAGCAAGTTTGTATAATTTTAAATATGATGTTCTACCACATGAGGCCAAAGAAGGTGAAGAGATGAAAGTGGTAGATAGTAATGTACATGAAACTTATATGAAACTTAGTTACCTATCATGTCCTTTGACTCCTGCTGATTTTCTAATGATTTTTGGTTTGGGAAAGGCCAAATTTTGATTATTCTGTAGCGTTTATTTTGTAAAGAGGTAGGGAAACAGGTTTTGTGATTTAAACTCAATTGCTTTTGCTAATATTAAAATAATGTAAAAAACTTATACAAACATTGTACATTTACTTCAGGCACTTTCTCCTTTCTGTATTGAAAAATTGGAGGGGCCAACTTTTAACAAATTTTCCACATTTGTAAACTGTGATTGCTCAGAAGAAAAATCCAATTTTCAGGTTTCTAACTTTTATGGTTTCTTTACACAAAAGAGTGTTTGAAATATGGAACAAATTGCCAAAGACAGCTATTGAAGTAAGTGGCATAAGTCAGTCAGAGAGTACTGAACAAATTTTAAAGTAGGAACCATAGAGTAGCATATAGATTTTATGAAATAAGCTGTTTTCCCGTGTTAGAATGTGAAACTCTGGTCATCTGTGACATGGGAAACTGAAAGATTGCTTTGGAATTGCTTACTCTAAAATGTCTGAATATGTTCGATAGAATTTTTAAAATGGACTTTCCCAGAAACCTCAGACGAAGTCAAATTTTCACCTCAAAGTTAACAAAGAACTTTAAATACACAGAGCTAGTAAAATACATAAATTCATTTACTCATCCATTCATTTTAATATTTCTAAGCACTAGGCACTATGCATGTGGCAGTGGACAAATATATTCAGTATAGTCTGGAACTTAAATGAAAAACTGTGCTGATTGATACTTAAAATTTTTATATAGCAAAGATTATCTTCATCGAGCTGTTCTTCTTTGATTTAATATTAATTCACCCTAATTAGCCAGATTTTTTTGCTTATTAGTTTTAGGTATATTACTCAATGTTTGCTATACTTTTTTTCCTTCTTTTAGGATTTCAAACTTCATTTAAGAAGTATGCTGTAAAAGTAATCTGATCAACTTTAATCTGAACCTTAACAGGTTCTAAATTAAACCTGACCACAACGAACAGCTTTTACTGCTGAAATTAGCAAGCATGTCAACTTAGACTCAAAACAAGCCATTTTCCTCTCTAATGAACAAAATAGGTCTCAGGGTATTGTGAAACCTGTTCTCTAGTTGGGTGATTCCCTAATTCTCCTGACAGACACATGCTTTGTAAGTACCTGAGAAGATTATTAATGACATCCTTTGAAGCAGCCTCTTTAAAAATCTAAGGAGATTCACAACTGCAGTACAACTATGCATTTATAAAATATTTCAAAATGAAATTTCAACTTTTTATCCCACTCTTTGCTCAACACATACAAACATTCATTTCAAAAAAGAAGCTGTAAAATAATAATGCATATTGCTATGGGATTTATAATACACTAATAGGCTCTTTACTTAGTGGTCTTTTAGTATAGCAGAATGGGAATTTTCTCCTTTGATTCTCTTTCTAGAAATAGAGAGGGATTTGATATAGCATATGCTTCAGTATTTTTTCATTAAGATATTATAGAAACAGCGGTTAAAATAATTTCTTGCCAATAAAAGAACATAAGCATACAGTGAGAGTAACTATTGTTTTTCTTTTCATTTGGTTTCCTTTTAAGTGTATTCTATTATTTGCTACTATAATATCTTTAACTTCACAACTTAGTTTTATAATTCCAGAACTTCTTAAATACAGTGACTTTCATCTCTATTCCTTCGAGTCACCCACACATGATAAAACACCTTGGATCTGATCATCACTCAAACTACTTGACTCCAAAATATCCATCTATAAAATTCTGTTCTCTGTCTCCAATCTGCTACTTTTACCAGATGTTACTCTCTCAAACATGCTTTTCCTAGTATTATCCTCATTCTCACGTGACCTCTGGTCCTTTTCTATTTCCTCAACCTAGCTTTAGTCATACAAAACAAGTAGAACGCTAATTGTGCTTATTTATTTCTCTAATATGATCCCAGATATTTGTTACACAAATAAGTGAACAAAACTAAAATCGTTACATGCTTACCAGTACCTAAGCATGATAATTGATCATGTCTACATGGATTCTATCATTCTAGAAGAAACAAAACACAGGAGAAGAAAGGAATCAATGCTATTTCTAAGGAGTCATAAGTCAGCTACTGGGCTTTACTAAAAACAGCTTACCCCTGGGAGATGAGAATTCATCATAGATTCCACTAGCTGAGCAAAGAAGGAAGAAAAAAAAATTCAAATACAAAGTGAATCAGAAGTCTTTAATCTTACTAAGTCTCCCCAGAGTTGAGTGAAGTGGTTAAAAATAGCAACCCTATGAAATAGGAAGTTAAAGAGTGAAACCATGCATATTATAACTAGGGCATTTTAGGCTTTTAGAGAAAATTACAATTTGTTATTGTATTCATTAAAATGGAATTCCACATAAATAATACTCAAATAAAAACTCTATGTGTTGAGTTGAACATTTAGTATTTGTATGTCAAAGAAAATACTTTAAAAATCAAACTTGTCATATTTTTATATTTTTCTATAAAAATCAACAATCTGCACAGCATAGATGCCAATGGTGATTTTCAAAAGTTGCCATTTTCAGTAAATAAACATGAATTAAGCTGAAATGTAACAAGGTAGAACTGATGCTATTTTATTTACAACTTTAAAAAATTAATATTAAGAATTCAGAGGTAAAAGAGTTTATAGAACCATTTTACGTGCTGAAAAAAATAAGCATGGAAGTCAGGGAGGTACTAAATTGTAGCCTTTCTAGTAACTGAAAGAGTTTTGCTGGTGAGGATGTTAGTAATTTGTCTAGCTTTCAACCATCTCACTGAACACCTTCATTTTGGCTTCTATTCTTGCATTCAGCTGCCTCTCCAAATAGGGTGGCCAAATCAAAAACCATCCTTATTGCCTTCCACTTACTTCCTCACTTCTCATTTACATTTTATACTGATTTGGATATTTTCCTGCTTGACCAACCTTCCCCACTTCTTTTCTGAATGTTCTTTCTGCACCTTCATTGGTAATTTCTTAACAATCTTCATAATCAACTTCATAAACATCTTCTGACTGCAATTATCCTTTTTTGTTCTTTATTCACTGAACAAATACTTTTCAAAATGCATTTTATTTTATATAATTTCAAACGTGCAGAATATTTGCAAGATAAGGACTCCCAGGTACCCCTTACCCAGATTCACCATTTGTTAACATTTTGCCACATTATTTTTAAACATTTATAATTTCATTATTCTGTGTATAGATATATACCTATATATCTATTATTTTATATATATATTTTTTCTAAATCATTTGAGAATAATTTACAGATATCATGCCTCTTTACCGTTAAATACTTTAGGTTTTATTTCTTAATAGCAAAGACATTCTCTTAAATAACTTCAGCTCAATTTCAAAGTCAGGAAATTTAACATGGCTTTAGATCACAATCTTATCCATACTCTATATTCAGAGTATGACAATTACCCCATTAATGAAATTTATAGCTCTATTTTTATTTCCTGGTCTGTTCCAGGCTCATGCATTACTTTCAGTTGTCATATCTCTTTAGCCTCTTTTAATTTGAAATAGTTATTTGCCTTTCTTTTAACTTTATAACACTGATAGTTTTGACCAACAGAGGCCAGGTATTTTGTAGAATATCTCCCAAACTGGGTTTCAGCAATATTTTAAGTGCTTCTGTTGTGTCACTCTTTGAGCTAGGTACAGAGGCTGTAGCAGTGAAGGAGAAAATAATTCCTGTTCTCAAAAAGAAAACAAACTAGTAATGATGACAGGCAATAAAAAAGCAATTACAATAACCTGAGGTATTATGGGAGGGGAAACAGGGAGAGTTATCAGAGCATACGGCAGAGATATCACATGAAATGTAAAGGTCAAGGACCGTCTTCCGAAGGAATCAAGCTTAATTAGTCTTCAGCTTTTCTTTATCTAAACTATACAAAATAGTTTTAAATACCACTGCTCCTCATACCCATGTGGTGACCCTGAGAATATGCAGGCCTTCTATTATTGGATCTTAACTGACTGAGGACTCTTGTTACTGCATTTTGAAATCTTCTACTGAAGCAACCTAAGTATCCATGAATAGATGAATGGACAAAGAAAATGTGGTACCTATGTACAGTGGAGTACTATTCAGCTACAAAAAAGAATGGGATTCTGTCATCTGCAACAACATTGTTGGAAATGGAGGTCACTATGTTAAGTGAAATCAATCAGACATAGAAAAACAAACACTGCATGTTTGCACTTATTTGTGGAAGCTAAAATTCAAAACAATCGAACTCATGGACATAGAGAATAGAGGACAGGAAGGGTAGTGGGGAGGTAGGAATGGGGCGGGGATAGTTAATGGGTACAAAAAATTAATTAGAAAGAATGAATAAAACCTAGTATTTGATAGCACAACAGGGGGACTATAGTCAATAGTGATTTAATTGCACATTTAAAGTAACTAAAAGAGTATAATTGATTGGAACATAAATAATGCCTCAGGGGTTGAATACCCCATTTTACATGATGTGCTTACTACACATTGCATGCCTGTATCAAAACATCTCATGTACCAAATAAATATATAAACCTACCATGTACTCACAAAACTTAAAATAAAAAATATACAAATAAAACAAACAAACAAAAACAAGTAATTAGCATCAGAAATGTGTGGAAATTGGTAGAACACATGTTCCTTTTCTAAGTACTATTTATCAATATTGTAAAAATCACTGATCATTTGGCTAACTTCAGAATTGAAAAACATAATAACTTTAAGAAATTATTGTTAGCTATTCAAACTCAAAAAACAGTAAGTCTGTGAAATTTATTTCTCTTTTTTTTGTAGTAATGTTTCAATTTGTTGATATTTTGGGGAGTTTAAAAATCTCTTAAGCCTAACACCGCATGTTCTCACTCCTAAGTGGGAGTTGAACAATGAGAGCACCTAGACACGGGAAGGGGAACATCACACACTGGGGCCCGTTGAGGGGTGGGGGCGAGGAAGGGAGAGCATAGGACAAATACCTAATGCACTGGGGGCTTAAAACCTGGATGATGGGTTGATGGGTGCAGCAAACCACCATGGCACATGTATACCTGTATAACAAACCTGCATAGTCTGCACATGTACCCCAGAAAGTAAATTAAAAAATAAAAATAAAAATATATTAAAAAAAAAATAAAGAGCATCGTAAGCTCAAAAAAAAAAAAAAAAAAACCCAAAAAACAAAAACAAAACAAAACAAACCAAACTTCTTAAACCTACCAAATTTGGTGATTTCCTTGAAATGGTATTACATTAATCTACTATTACTGTGTTATTTTTAAAATAAATTACTTCCCTTTGTTGAAAAAAAGATTAAAATGGCCCTTTCCAAGCTATTCTACCACACATAACTTATGGGATTGATTTACTTGTCATTTAATAAAACCTTTAACATCCAAAAGTGAAAACACCTTTCACTTTCACAATCCAATAAGTAAATAATGTGGTCTAATTGTGGATCTTGAAATACAATTTCAAAGTCAAAAAGAAAAAGAATTTTATGCTATAATTTGTGGATAATGATTTGCAAATACCTTTCTAAACTGATACAAAGGGCACTGATAATTTTAGCTGTTCAACATTAGATCTATTAGTTATTCTACGTTGTTCACAATTCTTGAAACTCTATTATTCTATAAATTTGGCATATTAACAAAGGATAATTGGGATAGGTTTAAGACCAGTTTTTGTCATGAGCACCAGATTCGCAGGCTTTTGATATTATGACCCAGTAACATAAGTGATATAATTTTTTCTCCTACATACATTTTAGAAGAAAAAGAGACATGAAACAATATACAGGACTGCCTTGGAAATATTGTGGGTTTGGTTCCAGACTGCTGCAATAAAGTAAATATCACAATAAAGCAAGGCAAACAAATGGTTTTGGTTCCCCAGTGCATTAAATGTTATGTTTACAATCTACTGTCATCTGTCAAGTGTGCAATAGCATTGTATCTAAAAAGTGTACATACCTTAATTAAAAAAATACTTTACTGCTTAAAAAATGGTATAACGATCATCTGAGCCTTCAGGGAGTCATAATCTTTTTGCTGGTACAGGCTCTTGGCTCAATGACAATGGCTGCTGATTGATCAGGGTGGTGGTTGCTGAAGGTTGGGTGGCTTTGGCAATTTCTTAAAATAAGGCAACAATGAAGTTTGCTGCATCAATTCACTCTTCTTTGTAACCAATGATTTCTTTGTAGCATATGATACTGTTTGACAGCATTTTACTCACAATAAAACTTCTTTCAAAATTTGAGTCGATCTTCTCAAACCCTGATGCTACTTTATCAACTAAGTTTATGGAATATTATAAATTCTTTGTTGTCATTTCAACAATGTTCATAATATCATCACCAAGAGTACAGTCCATCTCATGGAACTACTTCCTTTATTCATCCATAAGCAGCAACTCTGGATCCACTGAAATTTTACCTTGAGAATACAACCATTCAGTCATTCTTTCAGTCTCCACTTCTCATTCTGGTTCTCATGCTATGTCTACCACATCTGCAGTGACTTCTACTGAAGTCTTGGACACTCACAGTCATTGATAAGGGTTGGAATCAACTACTTCCAAACTCTGATAATGTTGATATTTTGACCTCCTCCCCTCAATCACAAATTTTCTTAATGGCATTTGGAATGGTGAGTGCTTTCCATTGTCAGTTTACTTTATCCAGATCCATCAGTGGACTCAGCACATATAGCAGTGATACATTTATGAAATGTATGTTTTAAATAATAAGACTTGAAAGCTGAAGTGACTTCTTGATCCAAGGACTGCAGAATGGATGTTGTGTTAGCAGGCAGGAAAATAAAATCAATCTCTTTGGACATCTTCCTGGGGCTCTTCGGTGACCAGGGACATTGTCAAAGAGCAGTAATATTTTGAAATACATCTTTTTTTTTGAGAAGTAGGTCTCAACAGAGGGCTTAAAATATTCATCAAACCATGCTGTAAAGAGATGTGCAGTTATCTAGACTTTGTTGTTTGATTTACAGAGCATAGGCAGAGTAGAATCTTAAGGGCCCTAGGATTTTTGGAATGGTAAATGAGCATTGGCTTCAGTCGAAAGTCACGAGTTACATTAGCCCCTCACAAGAGAGTCAGCCTGTCTTTTTAACTTTCGAAGCCAGGCATTGACTTCTCTCTAGCTATGAAACTCCTAGATTGTTTCCTTTTCCAATAGAAAGCTGTCTTGTCTACATTGAAAATCTGTTGTTTAGTATTGCCTCCTTTATGAACTTAGATGTTAGCTTGATCTGGACAGTGTGCTGCAGCTTCTCCATTGGCACTTGTTGCTCTACCTTTCACTTTTATGTTATAGAGAGGGCTTATTCCTTAAGCCTCATAAACAAATTTCTACTAGCTTCCAACTTTTCTTCTGCAGCTTCCTCACTGCTCTCAACATTCATAGAATTGCAATTCTTGCTTTAGATTAGCCTTTTACTTAAGATAAAAGTATGACTGTTTTGATCCTCTATCCAGACCACTAAGACATTCTCCATATTAGCAATAAGGCTGTTACCCTTTCTTATCATTCCTTTGTTTGACAGAGTAGCACTTCTAATTTTCTTCAAGAATGTTTCCTATGCATTCACAACTTGGCCAACTGGCACAAGAGGTCTAGCTTTCAGCCTGTCTCGGCTTTTGACATGCCTTCCTCACCAAGGTTAATTCTTTCTAACTTGTGATTTAAAGTGATAAACATGTGACTCTTTCTTTCCCTTGAACACTTAGAGGACATTGTAGGGTTTCTAACTGGCATAATTTCAATATTGTTGTGTCTCAGTGAATAGGGAGGCCCAAGGAATGGAAGAGAGGTGAGGGAATGACGGATCAGTGGAGTAGTCAGACCACACAAAACACTGATGGATTAAGTTTGCCATCTTACAAAAATAAGTAATGGAAAAAGGACTTTCTATTCAAGACATGATGCTGGGATAGCTGGTTAGTCATATGCAGAAGAATGCATCTGGATCCCCTCCTTACACCATATACAAAAATTAACTAAAGATGGCTTAAAGGTTTAAATTTTACATCTCAAATTATAAAAATCCTATAAGAAAGCCTAGGAAATAACATTCTCAACATTGGACTTGGGAAAGAATTTATAACTAAGTCCTCAAAAGCAATTATAACAAAACCAAAAATTAACAAGTGCAATTTAATTAAACTAAAGAGCTCTGCAGAGTGAAAGGATCTATCAACAGAGTAAACAGACAGTCTACAGAATGGGAGGATATATTTGCAAACTATGCATCTGACAAAGGTCTAATATTCAGAATCTACAGGAATCTTAAGCAATTCAACAAGTAAAAATCAAATAACCCCATCAAAAAATGGGCAAAAGACATAAACAGATACTTCTCAAAAGAAGACATACAAGTGGCCAACAAACATATGTAAAAGTGCTCCACATCACTCATCATCAGAGAAATGCAAATCAAAACCATGAGATACCATCTCATACCATTCATACTAGATATTATTAAAAAGTAAAAAAAAATGACAGATGCTGCTGAGGCTGTGGAGAAAAGGGAACACTGATACACTGTTGACGGGAATGCAAATTAGTTCAGCCACTGTGAAACAGTTTGGAGATTTCTCAAAGAACTTAAAACACAACTATTGTTTAACCTAGTGGTCCTACTACTGGGTATATAGCCCAAAGAAAACAAATTTCTCTACTAAAAAGACACATGTATTCTGATCATCATTTCAGCACTATTCACAATAGCAAAGTTATGAAATCAATCTAGGTGCTCATCAAGGACAGACTGGACTGGAGAAAGAAAATATGGTGCATATACACCACAGAATATTATACAGTCATAAAAATGAAAATCATGTCCTTTGCAGCAACATGGCTGCAGCTGGAGGCCATTATTCTAAGTGAATTAATGCAGAAACAGACTACCAAATACAACATGTCCTCATGTGGTGCTAAACGTTGGATTCTCAGGGACAAGGGACATAATGATGGCTACAATAGACACTGAGGACTACTAGAGTGGGGAGGGAGGGAAACAAGGGTTAAAAAACTAACCATTGGTTACTATGCTCAGTACCTGGGTGACAGGATCATTTGCACTCAAAACCTCAGCATCATGTAATATATCCAGGTAATAAACCTACACATGTACTCCCAGAATCTAAAATTAAAGTTGAAAAAATGTTTGTCTTTTTTTTTTCAGACAGGGTATTGCTCTGTCATTTTGGCTGGAGTGAAGTGGAGTGAACATGGCTCACTGTCTCCTTGTCCTCCTGGACTCAAGCGATCCTCCTGTGTCAGCCTCCCATGCAGCTGGCAGGGCTCCCCAAAGCCATGTGCCACCATGCCCAGCTAATTTTTCTATATATATATTTTAAAAACAGCGTCTCACTTTGTTTCCCAGGCTGGTCTGAAACTCCTAGGCTAACACGATCCTTCTGCGTTGGCCTCCCAAAGTGTGAGGATTACAGGTGTGAGCCACTGCACCCCACCAAGTTCGCCATCTCATATGAGTGTGGTTCATGACACCCCAAAACAATTACAATAGTAACATCAAAGGTCACTGATCACGGATCATAATAAATATAACAATAAAAATGTTTGAAATATTGAGTGAATTACCAAAACGTGACACAGAAATAAAGCGAGCACATGCTGTTGGAAAAATTGTGCTGATAGACTTGCTCAATGCAGCCTTCAATTTATAAAAAGTGAAGTCTCTGCGAAGTGCTATAAAGTGAAGCCCAATAAAATGAGATATGCATGTATGTATTTGGGGATTATTACTCCTCAATTTTTTCAGTATTAATTTGTTGTTCTATCTAGAATAACATCATTTTGGAAGCCCTCTAACTTCTACTTATCAAGACAAATTCTCTTGTCCCTATTCATAGGAACGTAGACAGCAAATTGAATCATAAGTGAACTAAAATACCAAAGCAGAAGACAAATTACAAGACATGAATAATGAAATGTAACTATTTGAGGGCATTATTTGTAATAGTTTGCCTGGTACATACTCCTCCTAATTTTGCATTCTAAAGATACTGTCCAAATACTCTAGAAATCCCAGATACAAGAGGATAGAGTTGACAGGTAATTAAGCATTGGTCAAATAGCTAGAAAATATTTATTGAAATAATTCTGTGCATATTACATCACAGTAGGGAATGTGGCTCATGGATGATATAAAAGAGCCTCTCTAGTGAAGTCAGTGAACTTGTGATGAACTTGCAATGCAGTTGGGAAGATGACCTTCCGGCCAGCCCATGCATGCTCACACATGTGATTGCCCAATAATAGAAGACAATATGTAAATGACAAATGTAATAGTCTATAGATCACATATTCTATGCTAATGGGATTCTCAGAGATAGGATTTTATATGGGACCAGGTTCAGGAAAGGTGCCATAGAGGAACAGGAACGTGAACTGTAACTTAGAGGATGAACTCAATTAATAATGACCTAATGGGAGAAGGATTTTCAGGAAAAGGAGTGGCTTTAAAACCAAAGTGTAGAAGTCAGAATGCAGCAGAGTGGCTGGTTCAACATACGCAAATCTATAAATATAATCCACCACATAAACAGAACCAAAGACAAAAACCACATGATAATCTCAATTGATGCAGAGAAGGCCTTTGACGAAATCCAAACAGCCCTTTATGCTAAAAACCCTCAATAAACTAGGTATTGACGGAACGTATCTCAAAATGATAAAAGCTATTTACGACAAACCAACAGCCAATATCATACTGAATGGGCAAAAACTAGAAGCATTCCCTTTGAAATCTGGCACTAGACAAGGATGTCCTCTCTCACCACTCCTATTCAATATAGTACTGGAAGTT
>PVKV010035224.1:0-16866 GCA_004027835.1 Alouatta palliata
TCAAGAGATCGAGACCATCCTGGTCAACATGGTGAAACCCCGTCTCTACTAAAAATACAAAAATTAGCTGGGCGTGGTGGCACGTGCCTGTAGTCGCAGCTACTCGGGAGGCTGAGGCAGGAGAATTGCTTGAACCCAGGAGGCGGAGGTTGCGGTGAGCCGAGATCGCGCCATTGCACTCCAGCCTGGGTAACAAGAGAGAAACTCCGTCTCAAAAAAAAAAAAAAATAATAATGATTTGCAGATCTATAGCTTGCTATATTAAAACAATCTTACAAATATTCACCTATGCGTATGTTTTGAACCTAAGAAAAATCAGATTGGGGTGGAGGAAAGCAGGCACAACATCCTTTATCAAGACTAACGATTATTTGAATGGCTTCATGTCTACTCAGCACACGATCAAAGTAGAACCTTGCTAGTTGGCATCGCTTTTTGATTTAATTCTTATCAGTAGTAACTGTTCATCAGTGCAGACTCCTGGTACAGCAGAAGCAGTAGCCCGCTTGCAAGAAAGATCTATCTATTGTTCCCTTGTGGGAGCATCAAAAGCCATTCAAGCAGACAGCATTTGGAAAAATAGATCTTTGTATAAAGTTAGTTGTCTCAAATGAATATCTACATAGAGTATTAAAGGATTACTTTATTTACATAGGGTTTTACATGTCATTTTCTTTCCCATCAGACACTTTGAGTATACTCTCATAACATAACCCTTCTTGGATTTAAGTCATTATTTTTTACAGCTGGTAGCATCATGCTCCCAATAATGGCATGGAAAAGCACTGACTGGTGAAATGTCCAGATTATGCTTTATACCTGGCATGCATAGGGTTTGGCTTATTGTTTAGAAAAAAATTAAGACTATGAAGAAAATATACATAATTTGATTAATTTCTTTACATATTATAATTATATACATATATAAGTATATAATATTATAATATTATACATATATAAGTATACATTATTAATTATTCACTTAATATATATGAATCAATCTATAACAGAAAATTTAATAATGCTTTCTTTCTAATCATGCTCCCCTTTTTTGTCACTTGGGAAATATGATGATTTACCAATAAATACTAGGTAATATTGTTAGAAAGATTTAATATCTAATGAAACATTTTCAATCTATGAAAAATGCTAATAGTGTCAAGCATAAAACCACAAAGAAATCCTGTTGGTCCTCAAGCACCATTTACAGATCTTGATCTTTTGGGGGTCACCTAACTGGCACGTTACATATTGGTACAAGTTATATTACATTGCATTTATTTGGAGAGAGATATTGGATTTGCAAATTAAAATTCCAGAAGTGCTGTTGCTTTCTATTAAGGAGCACATACTATGAGCTTTTTGCTCTCCACAATGGTTTCAAATTTTTAACATTGTTGGCAAAAAATTTAATTGTATACATTTAAAAAATGCATTTTTATAATAGTGCTAACATGTAAACATCAATTTCCAAAACGCTTGTGAAGGGATTTGTAATTTTATAAATAGTTCAGCTCTGTAATATCCTATCAAGCTTAGAGCTCTACCCATAATTAAAAGTGATCCTTTAAATTCTTCTGGAGATGTAATACTACTAGCACTGATAATTATACCCTTGCTACCTGGTTATCAAGTGAAGAGAGGGCTGCTGTTTGCTTGATATGTTTACTCAGCTCCTACTAATGTGAATAGGCAATCCTGAGGGATAAAAAAATAAATATATATACAGGTCTGGCATGTGAAACACCAACACAATAGGTTTAATTCTGCAAAGAGATGTGAAATTCCTCCTGACATCACAAGAACAGTAATTATAGCAGGCTTTGGTAAACTAAATAGAGGGTGAAAGTACTGAAGACTGGAGAAACAAACTCTCAACTTCTGGCAATAAAAGCCACCGAGATTTTGGTAATCTGGTTTGAAAAGTTTTGATAGTATTAACGAGCCACAACTTAACCACAATACTAAAGAACAATAAAATACGTTGTCAATTAAATTTAAAATCATGATAAATACGAGGTGCTAATTGAATCTTGTAGAGGAACATTCATAGAATGGGAAATCATTTTAAACTTTCCCTACTTCTTATTGACCTCAAGTTGTTAAAGTAAACAAAGCCTTCAGGATATATTTGGAATTTATTGCTCAAAACTCTAGAGAAACTGAATTTCCGAAACAGTCTTTAGAAAGAATTTAGCTAGATGAAAAAAATTGCTGGGCAAGTCTATCTCTACTCACGTGGTGAGACTGAGTAAGTCAACCTTTCCATGGCCCTGAATGCAGAATACTGTTGTCAGTATAAGGAGAAGCTGAGGTAGAACGTATTCCACCATGAGACCTGACTTGGCCTTGGAGAAGATACAGCTGTAGATCTAACACTTCCAAAAGAGAAAAGAGTGTGGATTATTTGACCTTATGTGTCAACTCCTTTATTTTTCCACTATTCCTTTGCTAACTCTTTTTTTTCACATAAGGAGGAAAAGTAGGCATTAATTATGCTCTTAGATGCCTATAATATAGTCACTTGCATAATCTTGCTAAAAAATAATGGACTATATGAACTCTTGAGGTTCTTTCTCTTTTCACTGCTGTCTCTTTTTCCTCCAAACACCAAAATTCCCCAATATTCGGCTCTGTATAAAACTTCTTCAATCCTTATAATAAAAAATTAATGCTTACAGATTTAAGGAATGCCCCTTCATCCCTCTCACACATATTTAAGATGAGAAAAAATTGCCACAGAAAAGAAAACAATCAAGAAAATAAAAAGACAACCTTCAGAACAAAAGAAAATATTTGCAAACCATATGTCTCACAGGGGTTAATATCCAGAATACCAAGAACTCATATGACTCAATAGCAAAAATAATAAGAATAATCCGATTTAAAAACGGATAAAAGCCAAACGTGGTGGTGTTGTACACGTAGTTCCAGCTACTCAGGAGGCTGAGACTGGAGGATCACTTGAGCCCAGGAGTTTGAGGCTGCAGTGACCTGTGATCATACCACTGCACTCCAGTCTGGACAACAGAGGGAGAACCCGTCTCAATTTTTAAAAATGGATAAAAACCTGAATAGGCTAAAAAAAAAAAAAAAGAAGAAGAAGACATACAAATGGTCAAGAGATATAGGAAAAGGTTCTCAGCAACACTAATCATCAGGAAAATGTAAGCCAAAACCACAGTGAGATATCTCACATCTGTTAGGATAGCTATTATCAAAAAGACAAGAGATAAGTGTTGCAGAGGGTAAGGAGAAAAAAGAACCCTTCTACAATGTTGGCAAGAATGTAAATTGGTACTGGCATTATAAAAATGCCACTTCTGGTCATTTTTGCTGTTTCTAGTACTATTTTTGAACATAAAGTATGAGCTCAAAAATGGTTGCTTACTCATATGGTTATTACTAAGAGCAGCACCCTTAGGATTTACCAGCTGGATTATGCCTTCCCCAAAATTTACATGTCAAACTTCTAACTCCTTATATCTCACAATGTGACTGTATCTGAAGATAGAATCTTTAAAAAGGTAATCAAGTTAAAATGGGTTCATTTGGGTGGGCCTCAATCCAATATAACTGGTGTCACTGCAAGGTAATGAAATTAGTAGCTCAAAGAGATATCTGCATTCCGATGTCCATTGCAGCATTATTCGCAATAGCCAAGACATGAAAGCTACCTAAGTGTCCGTCAATGGATGAATAAAGAAATCGTGATATATATCTATATATGCCTATACATATAGGTATACCTATATGTATATACCTACACCTATATATACCGATATACATTACATATATATATACACACACACACACATAGCTATATATATAAAATGGAATATTATTCAGCCATAAAAACAAAATCCTGCCATTGGCAACAACATGGATGAATCTCGAGGATAATATGCTAAATGAAATAAGCCAGACACAGAATGACTAATACAGTATGATCTCACTTAGATATGGAATGTAAACACATTGAACTTATGGAGAGTTGAATGGTGGTTTCTAGGGGCTGAGGGGTGAGGGAAATAGGAAGATGTTGATCAAAGGGTACAAACTTTCAGTTACAAGATGAACAAGTTCTTGGTATCTGATGTACAGCACGGGTATCAATAGATACGTTACGTAATTGTATTGTAATAATCATTATGCAATATTTACATATATCAAATCATCACATTGTACACCGAGCATGGCCCATGGGCCACATGCAGCCCAGGATAACATTGAATGCAGCCTAACGCAAATTCATAAACTTTCTTAAAACATTATGTGGGACAGATGTTTCTATCAGGGGTCACAGGGACGCTAAGATTGCTGTCTGAATCTTTGCTGACCATGCTGTCCCGGGTGGTACTTTCTGCTGCCACCACAGTGGCCCCCGCTCTGAAGAATGCCGCCTTCCTAGGTCCAGGGTTATTGCAAGCAACAAGGACCTTTCACACAGGGCAGTCACACCTTGCCCCTGTACCACCTCTTCCTGAATATGGAGGAAAAGTTCGTCATGGACTGATCCCTGAGGAATTCTTTCAGTATCTTAATCCTAAAACTGGTGTAACAGGACCCTATGTGCTTGGAACTGGGCTTATCTTGTATGCTTTATCCAAAGAAATACATGTGATTACCGGAGAGACCATCACTGCCCTAGCAGTAATAGGGTTATATATCTTTGGAGTTAAAAAATATGGTCCTTCTGTTGCAGCATTTGCTGATAAAATCAATGAGCAAAGACTTGCCCAACTGGAAGAGGCAAAGCAGGCTTCCGTCAGACAAATCCAGGATGTAGTTGATATGGAGAAGGCACAGCAGGCACTGGTTCAGAAGCGCCGTGACCTTTTTCACGTGCAGAGGAATAACATTGCTATGGAGGTTACTTACCAGGAACGACTGCATAGGGTATATAAGGAAGTAAAGAATCGGCTGGACTATCGTATATCTGTGCAGAACAAGATGCGTCAAAAGGAACAAGAGCACATGATAAATTGGGTGGAAAAGAACATGGTGCAGAGCATCTCTGCACAGCAGGAAAAGGAGACAACTGCCAAGTGCATTGCTGACCTAAAGCGGCTGGCAAAGAAGGCTCAAGCACAGCCAGTTATGTAAATATATCTATTCCAATTGAGACAGCTAGAAAGTTGACTTAGTAAATGGAAACTAGTCTATTTGACAAAATCTTTCCGTATTGGTGTCTACTGAAGTTATGGTTTACCTCTCCAAAAAATGAAAAGTTTGTTTTAAACAGTGAGAGAACAAAATCTCTATCAGCCAGTCAACTGTTTCTCATCCTTCTTATTTTGCATTTGAGTTAATCTATGATCACTTCTGTATAAGCAGTTTGCCTTTATAAAAACTTGCTGCCTGACTAAAGATTACCACATTATAGTTTAAATTTGTAATTAATTCTATCATCTTGCAATAAAGTGACAATTGAATGAAAAAAAAATTATGCAAATTTTTTGCGATTTTTTTTTTTGGCTCATCAGCTGTCATCAGTGTATTTATCTGTGGCCCAAGACTACTCTTCTTCCAATGTGGCCCACAGAGGTCAAAAGATTGGACACCCCTGTCATAGACTTTGAATATATATATAATCCTTATTTGTCAATTAAATATTTTTAAATTAGAAAAGAAAGAAGAAAAACAACAAGAAACAATTACATGAGTAAAATCTCTCAGAAAAGCATAGTGAAAACTCGATTTGAAGCTAAATTTAACTAAGATCTCAGTTGAGAACTTGCACAGTTTCTAAAAATCAGGCGCGTCTGGAGGGATGATGGAAATCCTGGTGGGAGGGGAAAATTTAAACCAAAAGAAGAGGGAATCAAATGCACAAGGGCAGTACTAAGGCATGGATAAAATGGCATAATTCTGAATAGAGCCTGTAAATTGCCATTCAACGTGGTCCCCTGACTCAACCCCTGTGGACCCATGGTTGAGGTTTCATATATGGATAATGCAATACAAGAATAAAAAGTAAAAGAACTGCTTCAATAAAGTTTTTGTAGATCCTTAAGAGTAACACTACTTACTCAGGCCGCGTGCAGAGGCTCATGCCTGTAATCCCAGCACTTTGGGACGCTGAGGTGGGTGGATCACTTGAAGCCAGGAGTACAAGACCAGCCTGGCCAACATGGTGAAACTCCATCTCTACTAAAAATACTAAAAGATTAGCCAGGGTGGTGGTGGACACCTGTAATCCCAGTTACTCGGGATGCTGACTCCACGTCAAAGAAAAAAAAAGTAACACTACTCAGCACTCCACTTAGTAAGGTATCACACCAGTGAAAGTAAGAGAAATGTTCTCCATTGCGGTTAACTTTCCTTTCTTTCTGAACTCTTTGAATTAAATAGAGAGGTCCTACAATAGTGATACAAGAAATATCAGAAAATTTTAGTTTTGTTGCTCTTCTGTTGACGTGACTTCTTTCCTCAGGCTGAATGACCTAAAACATGTAGAGTTTTTATACATGTGCAGCAAAGTTCAGTTTCGTATTCAAACTAAAGATTGAAAGCTACGCACGCTCCCACACACACCCACACCCATACACATTAGTGAACACTGAGAAGTGTCATCCTTGCTTTATAATTAGTATATCGAGCCTTGAGAATAAGAGACTAAAAATACATTTCTACTCATATTTCAGTAAAGTAAATTATTATGGTGCTTTTGCAAATCTTTAATATTTCATTTATTTTCCTCTTTTCAGCAACTTATTTGTATCTCCCTTGAACGACTATTCTAGATACTCATTCATAAGTTTAGCGATGAAGTCTGAAGTTACACAGAATAGTACGTGCATTAACATTTCCTAATATTTCGTTTTGTGTACAAGTATCACTCCTATGTGCTATGAAATGACTAATACCTCTGTATATCAGTTCACTGTTTATAAGAAAGTTGATCATCTTTTCTCCCATCAAAAATAGTGAAATATATTTCAGCACAAATAGCTGTTCTAGTGTTATATTTGAACAGTAAATAATGTAGGCCTATGAACTGAGAAGAATGATAATAGCATATTTGAATAGTTCAGAGGCTAAAGAAAGCAAATTTTCAAAAGGAAAGCATGACAATAAAGAATTAAGATGACATGTAAAATAAGTCACTTAGGCTTACAAAGATTATGGCGATTATGATGACAATCATAACATTCAGTGAAAATATCAACTTTAATTTATCCATTTTCTTTTACAGGTAAAAAAAATCTTATTTCTTTCTCTTTCTAAAAGAAATGTATCCATTTAAAAATAGGTCTTCTTGCCAGCCTCCTTTTTTATTTATTTATTTATTCATTTTTGAGATAGGGTCTCATTCTGTCACCCAGGTTGGAGTGCATTGGTGAGATCATGGCTCACTACAGCCTCAAACTGCTGGGCTCGATTGATCCTCCCACCTCAGCTTCCTAAGTAGCTGGGACTACAGGCATATATTACTGTACCCGGCTAATTTTGTATGTTTTGTAGAGACAGCGTTTTGCCATGTTGCCTAGACCGGTCTTGAACTTCTGGGCTCAAGCCGTCCACCTACCTCGGCCTCCCAAAGTGCTGTGATTACAGGCATGAGCCACCATGCCCAGCAAATCTCCTTCTTATAACCTACTTCAGAATGAAGAATTCAATAGACATTCTTTCAGTGCCAGAATTTTCACTGGATGCTTTGACTTCTATGGAAGACTGGGAATACAGGCTGCACGACATGCCATACTTGCAACTACTGGAATTAGGCTTATGGTTCATTTGAATACATATTTTAGGTATAACCTTGCAAGATTTTTTCCTAATACTATTAAGATTCTAACCTACCATAATAACTTGGTCTTTGTTGGGGAGACAGTTGCTATTCATTGTGACAGGATAGAGTATGAAAACTGCTGAACTTGAAAGACTTTCAGACAAAACTTCGGCAGCTTGGGACCTTCTAGACTCTGCCAATTAAGGCTGCTCCCAAATCTGATTATGGAGACCATATTTGGCATCTAAAATGAAAATATATGTTTAAAAAGGAACTATAGTAAAATGCTAAATCATAATGTTAAAAAAAAAAAGACTACTTATGAAAACATCTCCCTTACCAACTCAAGTGATGAGAAGATACAGTTTGTGATATCCAAAGAAATGGAAATTCAAATCAAAGAAGATAAAATGACTTTTGAGGAAAAAATGCTGTGTTATCTTAAAGAGTTAACTTTTAAAGTGCACTTCTCCAAACCATGAAATAAAAATCTTGTTTTCATAGCTAAATTGGAAATACTGGGAGAGAGTCCAACATGGTGAGCTTTGTCTTACTGTTTGTTGTAAAAAGCAAACACACAAATGCCTGGCATGAAAGAAAAACTTTTTTCTGTCAAATACGCTCTGTTCAGGAAGAGTGCATCCGTGTGAAAATATGACCCCTATAACGGTGCCAGCTTTAGCAAAGTCTAAGGTGATCTGCTGGGGAAGTGCTAAAAGCAGCTTTAACTTACACACCCAGTGTTTAAAAGCTTTCAAAAACAATCTAAAGGAGAACACTGATAACATGCTTTTTTGGTAATTCACCTCTCCGTTTTACTTCCTTTGTCTCCATTTAGAAACTAGATAAATATATTGTTCCTGAAAGAACTGGAAACATGATGTTTAATCTGGAACCTACGCTTATCATCATTCTGGTTTGCATGTCCTGGGTACTAAAGTTTTATATTTATTTATATTCCTTATGAGTTTGAAATAAGTATCTTCTTTAACAGTCCACATTTGCAAGAGCTCCGTTCATATGATGTCTTAATGACTTCTTTTTAATTACTTCTCTTCAAAAAGGCCAAGTGAAAATATTGCATATGGGAGAAATTAATGCTTTAGCTTTATGAAACATCTTAAATTCCTTTAAATTTGGATAAAATGTCTGGTTAAATTCCTAAAGCAGTTTTTTAATTTTAAAACTTTGGGAATTGTCAAGTTTTTTTTTTGTTAATTTTAGTTTTAAGTTTCAAGATTATAGAAAGGTTGTATTTTTAAACAAATTTCCCCTAATTTTTTTATTTCTTAAAAAACAGAGCCAACGCAAATGTGCCCTACCGTAGCACCACTATGGCTGACATGCACAAGCAAGAATGGAACTCTCTGCCAATACCCCATCAGAGTGTTGTTGCCAGTGGACCAGCAACACCTGGGTCCTTCCAGCACAGCAGGTTCCTAATCTTGAGGGGTCAAGAAAACAAAGCCAGGGACCCAGTTGCAGTTGCCCAGGGTTACAGCATGCAGGCTAGGACTGCTGAGCTGAGCCTTGGGCTCCTGAAATCTTCGAAAACTAAAGCCAGTTGACTGAATCCACCTTATATCGCAATCAAACACTCAAAGGCAGCAAAGAAGATAAAACTAAAAACACCATCCATAGGAGAGCACCTTCAAAGATTAAAGGAACATCACACCACACAGATGACAATGATCCAGCACAAGACCTCTGGCAACTCAAAAATTCAGAGTGTCTTCTTACCGCCAAATGATCACACTGGTCCCCAACAACAGTTCTTAACCAGGTTGAAATGGCTGAAATGAAAGACGTAGAACTTAGAATCTCATAGGGACAAAGATCATCGAGAGTTAGGAGAAAGTCAATACCTAATACGAGGATTCTAAGGAATCCAATAGAATAATACAAGAACTGAACGATGAAATAGCCATTGTAAGAATGAGTAGAACTGATCTGTTAGAGCTGAAAAACTCACTACGAGAATTTCATAATACAATCACAAGTTTATTTAACTTTTTCTGAGACAGTTTCACACTTGTCGCCCAGGCTTTAGTGTAATGGCACTATCTTGACTCACTGCAACCTTTGTCTCCTGAATTCAAGCAATTCTCCTGCCTCAGCCTCCTGACTAGCTGGGATTACAGGCGCCCACCACCACACCCAGCTAATTTTTGTGTTTTTGGTAGAGACAGGGTTTCACCATGTTGGCCCAGCTAGTCTCGAACTCCTGACGTCAGGTGATACGCCCACCTCAGCCTCCCAAAGTGTTGGGATTACAGGCGTGAACCACCACGCCTGGCATATTTAGTTTTTAAAAAATATTATTTCTACAGTTTCTGGAGAACAGGTGGTGGTTAGTTTTATAGATAAATTCTTTAGTGGTGATTTCTGAGGGTTTGGTGTACCCATCACCCAAGCAGTGTACACTGTATCCAGTGTGTACTCTTTTATCCCTCACCCATCTTGATATGTCTTGGCTCTGTGTCCCCACCCAAATCTCATCTCAAATTGTAGTCTCCAGATGTTGAGAGAAGGACCTGTAATCCCCATGTGTTGAGGGAGGGAGTTGATTGGATCATAAGGGCAGTTTTCCCAGTGCTATTCTTGTTCTTGTGATAGTAAGTTCTCACAAGATCTGATGGTTTATAAGGCAGTTTTCTCTGCTCTCTTTCACAACACTCTCTCTCTAGCCTGCTGCCACATAAGATGTGACTGCTTCCCCTTCTGCCATGATTGTAAGTTTCCTGAGGCCTCCCCAGTAATATGGAACTGAGAATCAATTAAACCTCTTTTCTTTATAAATTACCCAGTCTCAGGCAGTTCTTTATAGCAGTGTGAAAACAGACTAATACACCTCTTCTACCCTTTCCCGTGTGTCTCCAACATCTGTTGCATTATTCTTACGCCTCTGCTTCCTCATAGCATAGTTCCCACCTATAAGTGAGAACATACAATGTTTGGTTTTCCATTACTGAGTTACTTCACTTAGAATAATGGTCTCTGAGGGGGTGGGGAGAAAAAAAAAGAATAATGGTCTCCAACTCCATCCAGGTTGCTATTATTTCTTTCCTCTTTATGGCTGAGTAGTATTCCATGGTACATATATATATATATATGCCACAATTTCTTTATCCACTCATTGATTGATGGGAATTTTGGCTGGCTCCAAATTTTTGCAGTTGTGAATTATGTTGCTATAAACATGCATGTGCAAATGGCTTTTTCATATAGTGACTTCTTTTTCTCTGGGTAGATACCCAGTAGTGGGATTGCTGGATCAAATTGTAGATCTACTTTCAGTTTTTTAAGGAATGTCCATACTGTTTTCCATAGTGTTTGTACTAGTTTACATTTCCACCAGCAGTGTAAAAGTGTTCCCTTTTCACCACATCCATGCCAACATTTATTATTTTTTTATTGTTTTATTGTGGCCATTTTACAGGAGTAAGGTGGTATCACATTGTGGTTTGATTTGCATTTTCCAGATTATTAGTTATGTTAAGCATTTTTTCGTATCTTTGTTGGCCATTTGTATATCCTCTTGAGAATTATCTACTCATGTCCTTAGCCCAATTTTTGATATGATCATTACTTTTTCTTGCCCGTTTGAGTTCCTTGTAGATTCTGGATATTAGTCCTTTGTCAGCTGCATAGTTTGTGAATATTTTTTCCTGCTCTGTGGGTTGCCTGTTTACTCTGTTGATTATTTCTTTTGCTGTGAAGAAGCTTTTTAATTTAATAAAGTCTTATCTATTTATCTTTGTTTTTGTTTCATTTGCTTTTAGGTTATTGGTCACGAACTCTTTGCCTAAACCAATGTCTAGAAGAGTTTTTTCAATGTTATCTCCTAGAATTTAGATAGTTTCAGGTCTTAGATTTGAGTGTTTAACACATTTTGAGTTGGTTTTTGTATAAGGTGAGAGATAACGATGCAGTTTCATTCTCCTACATGTGGCTTGCCCATTATCCCAGCATCGTTTATTGAATAGGGTAGTCCTTTGCCCACTCTATGCCTTGATTTGCTTTGTCAAAGATCAGTTAGCTGTAAGTATTTGGCCTTATTTCTGGATTCCCTGTTCTGTTCTATTGGTCTATGTGTCTATTTTCATACCAATACCATTTTATTTTGGTGACGATAGCCTTGTAGTACAGTTTGAAGTCAGGTAATGTGACTTCTATGTTCATCAGAGATATTGGACTATAGTTTTCTTTTTTTTGTTATGTCTCTTGGTTTTGGTATTAGGGTGATACTGGCTTCATAGAATGATTTGGAGAGAACTTCCTAAATCTGTATCATTTGGTTTTGGGTTTTGAATAAAAATTTTTCAAACTTTTATGTTCTCCTTCCTCTTGAATGCTTTATCACTTAGAAATTTCTTCCACTGAAATACCCTAAATCACCTCTCTCAAGTTTAAAGTTCCACAGATCTCTAGGGCAGGGGCAAAATGCCACCAGTCTCTTTGCTAAAGTATAGCAAGAGTGATCTTTACTCCAATTCCCCACAAGTTTCCCATCTCCATCTGAGACCATCTTAGCTGGACTTAATTGTTCATGTCACTATCAGCATTTTGGTCAAAGCCATTCAACAAGTCTCTGGGAAGTTCCAAACTTTCCCACGTCTTCCTGTCTTCTGAGCCCTCCAAGTCTCTAGGAAGTTCCAAACTTTCCCACAGTTTCCTGTCTTCCTCTGAGCCCTTCAAACTGTTCCAACTTCTGCCTGTTACCTGGTGGCAAAGTTGCTTCCAAATTTTTGGGTATCCTTATAGCAGCACCCCACTACGTCAGAACCAATTTACTGTATTAGTTCCTTCTCACACCACTATGAAGAAATACCAGAGACTGGTAACTCATAAAGAAAAGAGGTTTAATTGGATCACAGTTCCTCATTGCTGAGAAGGCCTTGGGAAACTTACAACCATGGCAGAAGGCAAAGCAGAAGCAGGAACGTTCTTTACAAGGCAGCAGGACCGAGTGAGTGCAAGCAGGAGAAATACTAGATGTTTATAAAACCATCAGATCTCATGAGACTCACTTTCTATCATGAGAACAACATGGAGGAAACCACCTCATAATGCAATTACCTCTATTTGTTCCTGCCCTTATGGGGATTACGGGGATGAAAATTCAAGATGAGATTTCGACTGGGGATGCAGTCAAATCATATCAGGATACCATGCTTATTACCTGGTGATGAAATAATGTGTACTTCTAAGACCCTGTAACACTGAATTTACCCATATAACAAATCTGCACATGTACCTCTAAACATAAAACTTTTTTTTTAAATGACAAGGCTGGGCACAGTGGCTCACACCTGTAATACCAGCACTTTGGGAGACCGAGGCTGGTAGATCACAAGGTCAAGAGATTGAGACCATCCTGGCCAACATGGTGAAACCCTGTCTCTATTAAAAATATTAAAATTAGCTGGGCATGGTGGCATATGCCTGTAGTCCCAGCTACTCGGGAGGCTGAAGTAGGCGAATCACTTGAACCCAGGAGATGGAGGTTGCAGTGAACCAAGATACCACCACTGCACTCCAGCCTGGCAAGAGAGTGAGACTCCATCTGAAAAAAAAAAAAAAAAAAAAAAAAAAGACAAAAAAACCTACAGACAACGTAAGCTTTAAATTGGAGCTCAGCTATGTACTCACACAAAGCTTTCAATACATCAAAAGGAATTGCATGTTGGTTGGGTAAATGGGAATTGACTATGAAGGGTGGGTTTAATACTAGTGATCAGATTTCTGGTATACCTGCTATAATAGGTTGGAGAATATATATATATACAGCAGAAGTCACAAATTCATGTTCTCACAGGTACCTGGCAGGCAGGTAATATAAATGAGTGAAGCAGGCTGATGTAAGAAGAAATATCTTGACATGGGAAGCAATAGTTGATATGGTTTGGCTCTGTGTCCCCACCCAAATCTCATCTTGAATTGTAATCCCATAATTTCCACATGTTGTGGGAGGGATCTAGTGGGAAATAATTTGAGTAATGGGGGCAGTTTTCCCCACACTGTTCTCATGGTAGTGAATAAGGTTTAAGAGATCTGATGGTTTTATCAGGGGTTTCTGCTTTTGAATTCCTCTTATTTTCTCTTGCCACCACCATGTAAGAAGTGCCTTTCACCTTCCACCATTCTGAGATCTCTTCAGCCACATGGAACCATAAGTCCAATTAAACCTCTTTCTCTTCCCAGTCTCAGGTATGTCTTTATCAGCAGTGTGAAAATGCATGAATACAGTAAATTGGTACCAGTAGAGTGGGGTGCTGCTGAAAAGATGCCCAAAAATGTGGAAGCAACTTTGGAACTAGGTAACAGGCAGAGGTTGGATCAGTTTGGAGAGCTCAGAAGGAGACAGGAAAATGTGGGAAGGTATGAAACTCCTTAGAGATGCATTGAATAGCTTTGTCCAAAGTGCTGATAGCAATATGGACAATAACATCCAGGCTGACGTCGTCTCAGATGGAGATGAGGAACGTGTTGGGAATTGGAACAAAGGTGACTCTTGTTCTATTTTAGCAAGGTGACTGGTGACATTTTGCCCCTGCCCTAGAGATTTCTGGAACTTTGAACTTGAGAAAGATTATTTAGGTATCTGGTGGAAGAAATATCTAAGCAACAATGCATTCAAGATGTGACTTGGGTGCTGTTAAAGACATTCAGTTTTAAAAGGGAAGCAGAGCATAAAAGTTCAGAAAATTTGCAGCCTGACAATGTGATAGAAAATAAAAACCCATTTTCTGAAAAGAAATTCAAGCTGGCTGCAGAAATTTGCATAAGTCATGAGAAGCCAAATGTTAATCCCCAAGTCAATGGGGAAATGTCTCCAGTGCATGTCAGAGGTCTTCACGGCAGCTCCTCCCATCACCTTCTGCCATGGAGGCATAGGAGAAAATGGTTTTGTGGACCAGACTCAGAGTCCCAATGCTGTGTGCAGTCTGGCAACTTGGTGCCCTGTGTCCCAGCCACTCTAGTCATGACTAAAAGGGGCCAAGGTACAGCTCGGGCTATTGCTTCAGAGGATGGAAGCCCCAAGCTTTGGCAATGTCCCTGTGGTATTGAGTTTGCAGGTACATAGAAGTCAAGAATTGACGTTTTGGAACTTCTGCCTAGAATTCAGAAGATGTATGGAAATGCCTGGATGCCCAGACAAAAGTTTGCTGCAGAGGTGGGGCCCTCATGGAGAACCTCTGCTATGGCAGTACAAAAAGGAAATGTGGGTTCAGAGCCCCCACACAGAGTCCCTACTGGGGCACTACTTATTGGAGCTGTGAGAAGAGGGTCACAGTCCTCCAGACACCAGAATGGTAGATCCACTAACAGCTTGCATGGTTCACCTCCAAAATCTTCAGACACTCAACACCAGCCCGTGAAAGCAGCTAAGAAGGGGGATATGCCCTGCAAAACCACGGTGGCGGAGCTGCCCAATACCATGGGAACCCACCTGTTGCATCAGCGTGACCTGAATGTGAGACCTGGTGTCAAAGGAGATCATTTTGAAACTTTAAAATTTGACTGCTCCACTGGATTTTGGACCTACCTGAGCCCTGTGACCTCATTGTTTTGGCCAATTTCTCCCCTTCAGAATGGCTTTTTTTCCCTAATGCCTCTACCCCCATTGTATCTAGGAGGTAATTAGCTTGCTTTTTTTGATTTTACTGGCTCATAGGCAGAAGGGACTTGCCTTGCCTCAGATGAGACTTTTCACTGTGGACTTTTGGGTTAATGCTGAAATGAGTTAAGACTTTGGGGCACTGTTGGGAAAGCATTGTTGCTTTTGAAATGTGAGGATATGAGATTTGGAGAGGTCAGGGTCAGAATGATATGGTTTAGCTCTGTGTCCCCACCCAAATCTCATCTTAAATTGTACTCCCGTAATTGTCATGTGTTGCGGGAGGGATGCAGTGGGAGATAATCATGGAGGCAGTTTCCCCCATGCTGTTCTCATGGTACTGAAGTGCCTAAAGACAAAAAAAAATCATTTGAGGCTGACCCCAAGATGAAGCAGTTGTTGGAATTATTAAACAAATATTTTTAAGTGGCTATAATAACCACCCTCAGTGAAGTAAACAAAATGTGGTTTTAGTAAGTAAAACTCTCAGCAAAAATATAAGAAGTTTCAATAGAGAAGGAGAAACAATAAAACCAAACTAAATGGAAATTCTAAAATTAAAAGATATACTTTCTGAAATTAAAAATTCACAATAGACTAAACCAAATGAAATGACAGAGGAACAAGTAAATATACTTGAAGACAGATCAATCAAAATTACCTTATGTGAGGTCGGGTGTGCGGTGGCTAATGCCTGTAATTCCAGCACTTTGGGAGGCCAAGGCGGGCAGATCACCTGAGGTCAGGAGTTGGTGATTAGTCTGACCAACATGGAGAAATTCTGTCTCTACTAAAAATACAAAAATTAACCAGGTGTGGTGGCATGCTCCTGTAATCCCAGATACTTGGGAGGCTGAGGCAGGAGAATCATTTGAACCCAGGAGGCAGAGGTTGCAGTGAGCCAAGATCATGTCACTGAACTCCAGCCTGGGTAACAAGAGCAAAACTCTGTCTCAAAAAAAAAAAAAATTGATCCAAGATGGCCGATTAGGAGCAGCTGAGGATTGCAGCTCCCAGTGAAAGCGTGGAGGGTGAGTGGACGCCACATTCCCAGACGGATTTTTATTGCCCACCAACCAGGAGATTCCCAGGGGGAGGAGCCCCACGGGTCGCCAGCGCACCTGGTTTGGCCGGCGCGGCTGTTTTCGCTGGCGCGGCTGTTTTCGCCTGCCCGGGCGTTTTCGCCGCCGCTGTTTGGAGCGGTGCCCCGGCGCAGCAGTTCCCAATACAAAATACGTGGGTCCGGGTGCCGTTTTAGCTGGCAATTGGAACTCCGGGAAGGCAGAGCCGCCCATTCATTTGATTAAAAAAGGGACTGAAACAGACAGCCAGGCCAGGAGATTTCCCAGGCAAAAAAACGCCAGCGCCCGCGGTTTCAGCCGGCACAGTGGGTCACCGCACGGGAAATCATACAGATCCCGGCGCCTTTTCAACAGGCGGCTGGAACACCTGGGAGACAGTCGATCATTCAACTAAAAAAGACGCTCTGAGGCAGGGAGCCAGGTGATCA
>PVKV010035225.1:0-16856 GCA_004027835.1 Alouatta palliata
CTGGTCAACATGGTGAAACCCCGTCTCTACTAAAAATAGAAAAATTAGCTGGGCATGGTGGCACGTGCCTGTAGTCCCAGCTACTCGGGAGGCTGAGGCAGGAGAATTGCTTGAACCCAGGAGGCGGAGGTTGCGGTGAGCCGAGATCGCGCCATTGCACTCCAGCCTGGGTAACAAGAGCGAAACTCCGTCTCAAAAAAAAAAAAAAAGTTCGTTTGGCTGGACACAGTGGCTCACACCTGTAATCACACCACTTTGGGAAGTTGAGGTAGGAAAGTCACCTGAGTCCAAGAGTTGGAGACCAGCCTGGGCAGCATAACAAGACCCCATCTCTACCAATAATATTAAATAAAAATTAGCTGTGCATGGTGGCATGTGCCTGAAGTCCCAGGGAGACTGAGGTGGGAGGATCACTTGAGCCTGGGAGGTTGAGGCTATTGTAAGTCTTGATCACACCACTGTATGTCCAACCTGGGTGACAGAGTGAGACCCTGTCTCAAAAAATAAAGTTGAAAGAAAAATTTTTAATAGCTGTATTGAGGAGTAATTGAAATACTGTACAATAATTTGGGCATATTAAATTATGTGACATGATATAATAATCCATCTGGTCTTTGCTTTGATTCCTGGCACAGAGCTTCAAAAACCCTTGGAATTTCCCAGCTGAGAGTGTCTTTGTTATGCTTATGAGGTAGCTCCTAGCATTGGTGCTAAATAGCTTCAGGATGGTACTGGTCACCAGAAAGGCCAAGCGCTTAAATTAGAGGATTGGAACTTTCTCCCAGGAGGAGAGGGAGGCTAGAGATTGAGTTCAGTCTTGATTTTATTGGTCATGCCTGTGTAATAAAGCCCAGCGAAACCTGTGAACATTAAAGCTCAGGGGAGGTTACTGGTTGCTGAACACAGTGATATTCTGGGAGGATGACGTGTCCAGATTTCATGAGAAGAGGGCATGAAGCTCTGTGTCCCCATCCCATCCACATACCCCTCTTTTCCCCCAAGTCTTTTACTTATGTGTATCTTCAATTTCACTGTTTTTGAGTTACATACTTCTCTTCCACCTTGCTATTTTCTGTTTTTTTTTCTTTTTCCTTCTAGCTCACAGTACCTGCTGTTCACCAGTGGTCTACCATCCAAGTACTAAAGCAGGCTCAATCCTGTTTAGGCTTGAGAATTTCTTTTATAATATAATCCTGTTTAGGCTTAAGTATTTCCTTTATAATAAAACTAACAACAAATACAGTGCTTTCAGTTTGGGTGCAGTGGCTCACACCTGTAATCCTAGCACTTTGGAAGGCCAAGACAGGTGGATCACCTGAGGTCAGGAGTTTGAGACCAGCCTGGCCAACATGATGTAACCCCGTCTCTACTAAAAATACAAAAAATTAGCTGGTTGTGGTGGTATCCATCTGTAATCCAGCTACTAGGGTAGGCTGAGGCATGAGAACCACTTGAACCCAGGAGGCGGAGGTTGAAGTGAGCTAAGATGGCGCCACTGCACTCCAGCTTGGGTGACAGAGTGAAACTATATTTCAAATAAGTAAATAAAAATACAGTGCTTTTATTGAGTTCTGTGAGTTATTTTAGCAAATGTTTAAACCTAAGGGGGCTAGAGGAAACCCGAGATTTATCGCTGATCTGTCAGAAATGTAAGTGGACCCTGACACTTGGGGCTGGCATCTGAAGTGGAGGCAGTCTTGCGCGAAGAACTTTGCCTTTTAACTTGTGGAGTTCTGTGCTCAGGTGGTTAGTGTCAGAACTGAATTGAAATGGAGTACACCTATTTGGGGCCAGATAATTGCTGTCAGGAAATAACAGCCTGACAAGTTTGGACATACATACACAACATTGAAACCATCCTCAGTTAAGATAGTGAACATATCTGTCACTCTCATGATAAGCATGATGTGAATGAAGAAACTACCTAAACAGGCTTTGTGTGAGCAGCAAGGCTGTATTCACTCGGGTGCGAGTGGGCTGAGTCTGAAAAGAGTCAGCAGAGGGTGCTGGGATGGGAGCTGGTTTTATAGGTTGGGGGTAGGTAATTGAAATTTACATTTTAGGGCTTTTTTTGGTTTTGTTTTGTTTTGTTTTTTTGAGATGGAGTCTTGCTCTTTTTGCCAGGCTAGAGTGGAGTGGTGCGTTCTCGGCTCACTGCAACGTCTCTCAGACTGAAGCAATTCCCCTGCCTCAGCCTCCTGAGTAGCTGGAACTATAGGCGTGGGCTACCATGCCCGGCTAATTTTTTGTATTTTTAGTGGAGACAGGGTTTCACCATGGCCAGGATCGTCTCAATCTCCTGACCTCATGATCTGCCCACCTCAGCCTCCCAAAATGCTGGGATTACAGGCTTCAGTCACTGTGCCCGGCTCAGTAAATTCTTAAGAATGGAAGTTTTGACTTAAATATTAAATTCCTCTTTAATTTTATGAAGAACTGCCATACAGTTATCTGAAGTGGTTGTACTAATTTACATACCTACCACCAGTGTATGTTTCTCTTAAGTCTGTTTAGATCTTTTCTTCATTTTTATATATTTTATATTGAGTTGGATAACTCACATACTACCTGATTTCAAAACTTTTTATAAAGCTACAGTAATCAAAGCTATGTGGTATTGGTAAAAGGAAATGGATAATAGGAACGCAGCAGAGTCCAGAAATAAGCCTACATGTTATAGCCAGTTTTTTTTCAACAAAGACGCCAAACCAATTCTATAGAAAAAGAGAAACAATAGTCTTTTTCTAGAAATGGGGCTTGAACACCTTGACCCAAAAGCTTTCAGTACACACAGAAATTAACTCAGAATGAATATAGACATGAATTTAGTTTAGGTAAAAACCTAAAACTATAAAACTTTTACAAGAACACATTGGAAGGCCAGGCGTAGTGGCTCAAACCTGTAATCCCAGCACTTTGGGAGGCCAAGGCAGGTGGATCACTTGAGATCAGGAGTTCGAGACCAGCCTGGCCAACATGGCAAAACCCTATCTCTACTAGAAATACAAAAATTAGTTGGGTGTGGTTGTGCATGCTTGTAATTCCAGCTACTCAGTAGGCTGAGGCAGGAGAATCACCTGAACCTGCGAGGCGGAGGTTGCAGTGAGCCAAGATTGTGCCATGGCACCTCAGCTTGGGCAACAGAGTGAGACTCCATCTCAAAAACAAAAAAAAAACCACACATGGGAGAAAATCTTTGCAACTTTTGGTTAGGTAAAGATTTCTTAGGTAGGACATACAAAACACAAAGCATGAAATAAAATAATTGATAAGTTGGATTACATTAATTAAATCCTTCATCAGTTAAATTTTTTTGTTTGTTTTCCCAGCTTGGGTTGTCAGAAACATCAATTAAATTTTTTAAATTTTTATTTATTTATTTATTTATTTTTTATTTTTTATTTTTAAGATGGGGTTTCACCATGTTGTTCAGGCTGGTCTCTAACTCCCTACCTCAGGTGATCCACCCCAATTAAATTTTTTTTATGCTGTTAAAGACAAGCCTCAGACTGGGAGAAAATATTTGCAAAATATGTATCTGATAAAGGATTGGTACCCAGAATATATGAAAGCTGAAAACTTATAAGGAAAAAAGAAAAAGCAAGAGATTTGAAGAGGCACATCACCAAGAAAATGTAGAATAAATGGCAAATCTGTGAAAATATGCTTAATTTTGAGTTATTTTATCTCAAAAAACTAAATGAAATAGTATTTGTAGAATGCTGGTATATGGTATTCAGGAAATGTTAATCATTATTAACACTATTGGTATTGGTTTCTTTTTTTCTTTTAATTATTTATTTATTTTGGTTTCTTTTTTATCAATATTATAAAAACCTAGCTGTGGGCAAAATACTTATTTTGATTTTTTTTCCCACTCATTTCTTAAAAAAAACCTAAGACTCCAATAGATAAATAGCCAGAGGGTATTAAAACATAATTTACAGGGGAAAAAACCTCAAACATACCAAGAAATTGTTTAATTCTCGTAAGTGTGTAAGTTAGATGAGGTAAGAAGAGATTGGTCTGCAAAGAAGCAGTAGCATTTAAAAAGACCCAAATGACGCAGGGAATTCTGACATGTTTAAGGATGTGAGAGAAAATCAGAGTCATGTTTCAAACACCAGTCCAGCCTCAGTTATGTTCTTTTAAGCAGACGGGGAACTTGATATTTAAAAAGTGATTTGGAATTGCTGGAAGAGCACCCTCAATTCAGGTGTAGAAGACTGGACTCCCAGAACACTTCATATAGCTGGCCCACAAGGAGAGCTGCATCCTGTGCTCTAACCAGAAAGGTGGGGAAATCAGGAAGCCACACTGTAGCTCTTCAGTAGGGATACACTTTTAGCCGTGATCCAGTGGTTAAGAAATCACCGTTGGTATAATTTGCTACGGAGCCTCACACAGTTTAATAGATTAGTACCAGCACAAAATGGATAGTTCTTCCCTCTATCTTCATAATACTAGCAGCCAGTCAGTAGAAAGCTACTGTGTATGTGCATGCCCACACACACATACACACAACACCTCACTCCATACTTGCCAGCTAACAGCAGAAACTACAGTACCACCTCTTCTGACCTTTCACCTTCCAAATCTTGAATAAGTGCCTCTGACTGGTTATTCCAGAATTATGACTTCAACTCCGTTGCAAGGGAATCTAGGAAATGTAGTTTTTAGCTTTCCTACCTCAGTACAGCACATTAAAAATGTGCACAGAACGACATATTTTAAGAAGGGAAGAATGGGCTGGGTGTGGTGGCTGCCACCTGTAATCCCAGCACTTTCGGAGACTGAGGCGGGCGGGTCCACAAGGTCAAGAGATTGAGACCATCCTGGCCAACATGGTGAAACCCTGTCTCTACTAAAAATACAAAAATTAGCTGGGCGTGGTGGCACGTGCCAGCAGCCTCAGCTATTCGGGATGCTGAGGCAGGAGAATCGCTTGAACCTGGGAGGCCGAGGTTGCAGTGAGCCTAGATCACGCCACTGCACTCCAGCCTCGCGACAGAGCAAACTCCGTTTCAAAAAAAGGGAAGAATGAATGCAGTTTCGTTTGTGTTCTGTGTGGTAAAGCAAAATCTAGTGTCTTAAAATGAATAATTATTTCTTACAATTCTGTGAAGACTTTGTAGTCCTTCTTTCATCCATGTGGTGCCTTTCGGGGTCACTTAAAAAAAAAACAACAGTTTATTATAATTTACAGTCTGGTAAGTCTGCATCAATCAGCCGTTCCAGTGCAATATCAAGTGCAATTGGGAATTCAGAAATCTCAGTGGAACCATTAGTGTAGTGAACCTTGTAGGTAAAATATACCTATGCTTTAACATTTATTTTATTTATTTTTCTAGAGACAGTGTTTTGTTCTGTCACCAGGCTGGAGGGCATGTCATGATCATAGCTCACTGCAGCCTAGAACTTCTGGGCTCAAGCAGTCATGTTGTCTCAGACTTCCAAGTAGCTGAGATTATAAGTGCAAGCCACCATTCTTAACAATACATACATTTTTTTTTTTTTTTTTTTTTTTTTTGGAGACTGAGTTTTGCTCTTGTCACCCAGGCTGGAGTGCAATGGCCCGATCTTGGCTCACTGCAACCTCTGCCTCCTGGATTCAAGCGATTCTCCTGCCTCAGCCTCCAGAGTAGCTGGGACTACAGGCGCCTGCTACCATACCCAGCTAATTTTTGTATTTTTGGTAGAGACAGGGTTTCACCAGGTTGGCCAGGCTGGTCTCAAACTCCTGACCTCAGGTGATCCACCTGCTTCAGCCTCCCAAAGTGCTGGGATTACAGGCGTAAGCCACTGTGCCTGGCTTCAACATGGCTTTTGATTGTTCCTTATGTTAGTGCATGTTCTCTTTTTGCAATAAATCCGTGACCATTGAAAGATAATCAATTTGACATACATGGCATCAGGACCTTCACAGCCACCACAGGTTTTCTCCCCTTCATTATGTGTATTTATGAAGTTCTACTTTGCTTCTACTGGGTCACTCTTGTGGCTAAATTTAAATGGTAGCTCAATTAGGGCACCTTAGTTCTCTTCCACATGGTCTGTGTGATATACACGGTCTCTCTTTTGAATTGTCTGGGATTCCTAACAGCATGGTGGCTACATTCCCATAGGGAGCATTGCAGTCTCAATGTGCAAATGTTTATCAGGCCTGCTGTTGTGTCTTGATGTCTCTGGTCACAATAAGTCACATGGCACAGAGGCTCACACCTATAATCCCAGCATTTTGGGAGGCTGATGCAGGTGGATCACCTGAAGTTGGGAGTTCAAGACCAGCCTGACCAACATGGTGAAACCCCATCGCTACTAAAAATACAAAAATTAGCCAGACGTGGTGGCGGGTGCCTGTAGTCCCAGCTACTCAGGACACTGAGGCAGGAGAATTGCTTGAACCTGGGAGGCAGAGATTGCAGTGAGCCAAGATTGTGCCACTGCACTTCAGGCTGGATGACAGAGTGAGATTCCGTCTCAAAAAAAAAAAAAAAAAGCCCACATGGCCAAATCCAGAGTCATTGTGGGAGAAGACTATACAAAGTATATGTATGAGAAGGCATTGTATCCTAGTCAGCCTCGAAGATAGCCCTGAATGAGCCTTATTTCCTTGTATAGTATTTACTCCCTTGTATAGTCCCCTACAACACTAAACCGGGCTGACCTGAGTAATGAATAGGCTGTGGTAGAAGTGACAGTGTATTCTTTTCAAGGTTAGGTCATACAAGACTGTCACTTCAGACTTGTTTTCTTGGATCTCCCATTGGGGGAAAACCAACTGCCTTTTCACTGGAGACATCTGGAAAGGCCCATGTAGTGAGGAACTGAGAACTTTAATAAACAACAGCCAGTGTCAATTTAGAGCCATAAAAGTGAGTTACCTTCAAAGCACATCCTACACGCCTAGTCAAGCCTTCAGATGACTGCAGCCTTGACTAAGTACAGCCTCTTGAGAAATTCCAGGCCCACATGACTTAGCTAAGTTCCTGAACGACATATGATAAATACATGTTATTGTTTTAAGGCACTGAGTTTTGGGATATTTTGTTACATAGCAGTAGTTTAAAAATACATTTTAGCCTGGGCAACATATGGCAAAATGTCATCTCTACAAAAAAAAAAGTACAAAAATTAGCCAGGTGTGGTGTGTGCCTGTAGTACCAGGTGCTCAGGAGGCTGAGGTGGAAGGATTGCTTGAGCCTGGGAGATGGAGATTACAGTGAGCTGAGATTGCGTCCCTGCACTCCAGCCTGGGTGACAGAGCCAGACCCTGGTCTTGAACTCCTGGGCTCAAGCGATCCTCCTGACTTGGCCTCCCAAAGTGCTGGGATTACAGGTGTGAGCCCCCATGCCCAGCCCTTTTCTATCTTTTGCTTCACAAACCCCGATTCTAGCTTCTTTGGATTTATCTAATTTCTCGAAATGGAAATATAGATCATTCTTTCTTTTGTAAAATACACATTTAAGATTATAAATTTCTGCCAGATGCAGTCGCTCACACCTGTAATCCCATCACTTTGGGAAGCCGAGATGGGCGGATCATGAGGTCAGGAGATTGAGACCAGCCTGACCAATCTGGTGAAACCCCGCCTCTACTAAAAATACAAAAATTAGCTGGATGTGGTGGTGGGTGTCTGTAATCCCAGCTAATCAGGAGGCTGAGGCAGGAGAATCGTTTGAACCTGGGAGGCGGATATTGCAACGAGCCAAGATCGTGTTATTGCACTCTAGCCTGGGTGACAGGGTGAGTCTCTGTCTCAAAAAAAAAAAAAAAAAAAGGGGGGGGGTTATAAATTTCCTTTAAGTACAGCTGTAAGTGCATCCCACACGTTTGGTAGTTCATATTTTCATTATAATTCAGTTCAAAATATTTTCTCATTTTCATTATGATTCCTTCTTTTTTCAGTTATACTTTCCTAAATATTTAAGGAAGAAATAAAACCAGTCTTACTATCAAATTTTCAATATACTCTGATAGAAAAAAGAGGGATCACTGCTTATTTTGTTTCAAGCCAGTATAATTTAGTACTAAAACATGATACGATTGTCTTGAGATTATAAGCCAGATTTTTAAAATATGATCACAAAAATAAAGGAAAAAATATAATAGCAAATAAAATACACATTAAAGTATTATGACCAAGTTGTCTTTATTTTAGCAATGCAAGCTTGGACTAAAGTTAGTAAAATTAGACTTTGTGAATGCAGACTTGGATTAAAATTAGAAAATCAGCCATTGGGATTTACTGTATTAACAGAATTAGGGAGAAAATGTGATTACTTCAGTAGGTGTCAAAAAATACGCAATAGGCTGAGGCATGGTGGCTCATGCCTGTAATCCCAACACTTTGGGAGGCTGAGGCAGGCAGATCGATTGAGCCCAGGAATTCAAGACCAGACTGGGCAATGTGGCAGAACTCTGTTGCTTCAAAACATATTTTAAAAAATTAGCCAGGTATAGTGGCACATGCTTGTAGTCTCAGCTACTTGGGAGGCTGAGGTTGGAGGACCACTTGAGTCTGGGAGGCAGAGGTTGCATTGGGCTGAGATCGCTCCACTGCGCTCCAGCCTAGGCAACAAAGCAAGACTTTGTCTCAAAATAATAATAAAATGTAACACTTATGATAAAAAAAATCTTGGCAAAATAAAAGTATAGCTTCCACATTTAACAACGGCAACAGATTGTATCAGTCCTAGTTCTCTTAGAGGGACAGAACTAATAGGAATATATGCACACACACAGAGCTAATAGGAATACGCACACACGCACCCTCTTTTTCCCCAGTAGATACTAATAGGATATATATATATGGGGCACATGCTACCATGCCCAGCTAGCTTTTTTGTAGAGACAGGGTCTTGCCATGTTGACTCACTCACACACACACACACACACACACTCTCTCTCTCTCTCTCTCTCTCTCTCTCTCTCTCTCTCTCTCTGTCTCTCTCTCTCTCTCTCTCTCTTTCTCTCTCTTTCTCAAGAGAAGTTTATTTAATACTTACTAACTTACATGATCACAAGGTTCCACAGCAGGCTGTCTGCAAGCTAAGGAGCAAGGACAGACACACCCAAGATTAATACTTTTCATCCTTCAGTCCAATCAAGTTGACACTCAGTATTAACCATCACACAGATTAAGTAAACTATGATTTATAATTAGAGAATAATTTTTAAGGTCTGAGGAAATTATTGTGCTTTGATACATAAATAAAGAATTATAGTTGTTTGCATAATTGCGGAGAAAACAGACTAGCATGAAGTACACAAAAATGTGAATAGTAGTTTCTGGAGTTGAGAAATTAATAGATTTTTCTTTTATGTATTTTTTCATTATTCTTCTTTGCATTTTATAATGATTCTAAAGTGCGCATTGGTTAATTTTATAACCATAAATAACAACAGGTTAATTATAATTAAATCTTTTAATCAGAAATACAACTGCGTTAAAATAATTTTAAAATGCCTTTTTTTTTTAAAGACAGTGCCTCACTCTGTTGCCTAGTCTGAAGTGCAGTGGTGTGATCTTGGCGCATTGCAACCTCTACCTTCTGGGCTCAAGGGATCCCCCCCCCCATCTTGGCCTCCCAAGCAGCTGGGACTACAGGCATATGCCATCATACCCAGCTAATTTTTTGTATTTTTTGTAGAGACAGGGTCTTGCCATGTTGTCCAGCCTGGAAAATGACTTTTTATTGTGAAGTGTAAAATTCATTAAAGCATGAAATAGCAATTTTAAGGAACCTAAATAAGACATTCTTAATAATAAAATATAAAAGAAACATAATCAGTATTTTGCCAAATATCAAATGAATTTTATTGTCCGTATGGGGCCAGGAAGTACCTTGGCTAGATATATATAAAATGAGTAAAAAGAGTCTTAAGTTCTTCATAAATGAAGTGCTAGTGCAGATAATGTGTATACAAGTAATTGAGAAAGTGATACTTGTTTATGAGTTTTTTAGACTAGCTATTTCACGCTTGTGATCTTTTCCGAAATTCTTAAATGAAGATTTATAAAAAGTTAACGGTGAACCGTCTGGTGGTCACCGGTTGCTAATGGAGATGGTTTTCTTTTTTTTTTTAAATTACATCCTCCACTGATTTCTAAATACCAGGAGTTGATTATTTTGTGTTTTTGAACATTTTTACAGATGGTAGTGAAAACCTTTATGGATATGGATCAGGACTCAGAAGACGAAAAACAGCAGTATCTCCCATTAGCCTTGCATCTTGCATCTGAATTCTTCCTCAGGAACCCCAATAAAGATGTGCGTCTCCTTGTAGCATGTTGTTTGGCTGATATCTTTCGTATCTATGCCCCAGAAGCTCCATATACTTCCCATGATAAACTTAAGGTAAACATAGTCTTTACAAAATCATTTTATTGTATTTTTCATTCACGACTGATCAGAAGGTATACTTTTATTTTTATACTTTACCTTTATGAACATAAGTTTCATATTAGTCTCTTCATCTTAAGAGTATATTATAGATTGCAAAATTATTCATTCAGTTAGTATTTTCACATACGACTGGGTTGTTTGTTTTGAGGCATAGAAATGTGTAGTTCAAAACTGGTTCCTATATGCTCAAATCCAATTTTCTGGCTAATTCATCACAAAAGCCCAGATGGCTGTGTTCCAGGAACAAATGGCAGATTAATGATACTTTTTAAAACAATAGCATACCAGAATTTACATAGTCATCTGGCTGTTTTTTCATATAAGTTATTCGACATGCAAAACTATATGCTCATCTTGGTCATTCTGCCTTTGTTCAAATGTTTGTGGAACTCTTACATTGATCACTTGAGCAGATTTTGTATTTTGAATAATTTTATTCTTGGCAAATTTTAATCCTTTAGACTGCTTTCTTTAAAAATAGTCCCCAAAATCATTTTGTCTCATATTGATACTACTGTGAGTTGAAACATCTAAAGAAAACTTATTAAGAAATGAAAGACTATCATCATGAAACATAGAACCATTGGACTAGTCTATTGCCTTTTTTCACACACAACTTCATAGTCATACATCAACATCAAAAGTATTAGCTAAAAATTACTATTTGCGTGTAGGAAATAGTAATGGAAAGACTCATATCCAACTCCTTAACATGAAGATAGTTTTTGCCACAATGTAAAGTAGAGATAGTAAAGTGAAAGCTCGATAGTAGAAGAAAAGATAATGAGATATAGAGCCTGTGGTCCTCCTGAATACAAAAGCCTAAAGATTTGTAGAAGTAACTATCTTTATTTTTGCTTCTAGAGAGTATAATTTTATTTGATTGGATCTTTTGAATCATTTTGAATAATGGACTAGGCCAGTCCCAAGACATTGATCTAAAGGAGAATTTTCTTTATTGTAGTTTGTACACAGATAATATATTTACATACTATTAGTGTGTTTTGAAAGAAAAGTATTTGTGTCTAAATTAATATATTTTATTTTTTTAACAGGACATATTTTTGTTTATTACCAGACAATTAAAAGGTTTGGAGGATACAAAGAGTCCACAGTTTAATAGATACTTTTATTTATTAGAGGTAAAATAACTTATTTAATAATTTATTTAATAACTATTACGTTATTTCACATGATAGCAAATTCTTCATGTTAACTTTGTAATGTAAAATGAGTCTTTGTGTTTTATTCAAAGCCTATAATAAAATGTCTTTTACATTTCATAAGGAAAATATCATTTTATTTTTATTCCTATCCTGAAGAGATGAAGTATGTTCTCATGGAAAAACTAGATTATTTGAAACTATACCTTTTGTTTGTATCTTTCTATTTTTATTATTTTCTAATCTAAAAACAGATTTTCAGTGTTCTTAAATTTTGCATGTAAATATATCTACCAACCCAAAAATACTGAGTATTTTCAGTTTGAGAAAGTTGATGCCATCAGGTATATATCTTTTTCAAGGTCAGAGTATGTGATTAATTTAACACTTAAAATTTGATGTGTTGAGTCTTTATAGCCTTTAATATGTTTCTAATTCTAAAAATTAATTTATACTGAACTTTTTATGTAACTATTCTGTGTGTGTGTGTGTGTATATATATATATATATATACTTCAATAATTATTTTTGTTTATTTAAGAATTTAGCTTGGGTTAAATCATATAACATCTGCTTTGAATTGGAAGATTGCAATGAAATTTTTATTCAGCTTTTTAGGACTCTCTTCTCAGTGATCAAGTAAGTTATTTAAACATTTCTGTTTCTTTTTTTTATTTATATATTCAGATGTTATATACTCTGTGTACACTAAGATACTTCAGAGTTACAAGGAATCGTTTTCCTTAGAAGACTTAACATGACGGGAAAAGTAAAAATCCTGTTTTCCGAACGCTGCCTTTGTCCCTATATTACCATTTTTAAATTATGGCATCAATTTATTGGTTGACTCTTCAGTGCCCCAGTCTGTCCTGGAGGCAGTGGACTAGTAGAGAAGTATAAAGGGGTGCTCTTGTTTTGAAGAAACTTACTAATAGAGGCAACCACATACATTTGTAAAGCAAATCATCTGAAACCTTTCATTAATATAATGAAACATTAAATTATGAGGTAGAAATTATGCATATTATATGTACCATTAGTGCTGGGAGACATAATAGCTCAGTTTTTAAGCTCACTAACTTTGACTACTTCTTATTCTAGACTTACGAAAAAAACCCTAAACATTCCCTAAGTTGGCCTTCTCTTTATAGAATTAGGGAGACTAGTCCAGAGCCAGGAACTATAGTGGCTTGCTCAAGGACCAGTTGCTGGGCAGGAGGATCAAACTCTGATTTTAGCCCAAGTTTTTTGTTTCGTTGTTTTGTTGTTGTTGTTGTTGTTGTTGTTGTTGTTTTGGTATGTGGGATTTTTGGTTTTGTTTTGTTTTTGAGATAGCATCTTGCTCTGTCACCCATGCTGGAGTGCAGTGGTGCCATCTTAGCACACTGCAACTTCTGCCTCCTAGGTTCAAGCGATTGTCCTGCCTCAGCCTCCTGAGTAGCTGGAACTACAGGTGTGTGCCACTGTGCCTGGCTAATTTTTGTATTTTCAGTAGAGATGGCATTTTGCCATGTTGGCCAGGCTGGTCTCAAACTTATGACCTCAAATGATCCACCTGCCTTAGCCTCCCAAAATGTTGGGATTATAGGTATGAGCTACCATGCCCAGCCTGGTTTGTTTTTTTGTGTAGTAAATCAAGCACTGCTATGAGATGTGTTCTAGAGAATTACATTATATACAGACATATCTCACAAAAGTTTTCTAGTAGCCACATTAATAGGAAAGTAAAAACAAACAAGTGAAATTCATTTTGATAATATATTTTATTTCACTGTATCAAAAAGTACTTTCATTTCAACATGTGACACTCTTCATGCTTTACATATTTACCAGCCACATGTGGCTAATGACATGCATATTGAACAGCACATTTCCAGAGCTTTCTGCAGATTTTTATGAATGCTATATCATATTTTCCTTTTCCTTAGATGGAATGGTAGGATTAGACATTAACCTGAAACAAACAGGAAAGAATCACTCCATTTTGGCATAAGGATAGAAGCTTGTAGAAAGACTGCATGAGAAAAAGCTTCCAGAGGCATTTGACTAGCAGTAAGCCCTTAAATAAATGATGGAACATATAAACCTTACCTTTATGTTTGTTAGCTTTTGCTGCATAACAAAATAACCTAAAACGTGATAGTTTAAAACAGCCACCATTTTATTTAGCTCGTGATTCTGCTTGGCAGTTGATTTTATTTGGAGTGGATTTGCACCTGTGTTTGTAGTCAGTTGGCAGGATACCTGGCTTTTGGCTGAGGTGGACTGAAGTAATAGAACTGGGTTGCATGTCTCATCCATTCAGAAGGCCAGCCCAGGCCCCTTCATATGCTGACTAGGTTCAAAAGTAGCAAGAAAGGGCAGGCCTCACTGGAAGCACTTGAAACTGATTTTTGGCCTTATATTTTATACCTCATTGATTTTTCATTTGTCCTTTTGAAATTCTTTGAGAGGCACTAGGATGACATTTTCAGAAAAACCTTCTAGTTCTGGAAAGCATTTTAGATGAAACTTTTGATTTTCAGTATTGGTAAATTAAACCTTCTAGTGGCAAAGATAAAGCAAGAATTGCTTATGTTGGCTTACACATTTGGTGGTGTTTAAACAGGTTTCTATCTTAGTGTGAGGAATTTATTAAGACCTAAGGTATGGGAGCTGAAAAAAAGTGTTTGCTTTTATTATCATATACTTTTTTTGTTGTTTCCTTAAAATTTTATCACCTTTAAAAATCTGGGGCGTGTAAGCAGAAGTGTCCTTACTTTAAAATGGACTTTTTTGTTTGTATGTTTTTTGAGACAGGGTCTTGGTCTGTCACCCAGGCTTGAGTGCAGTGGCACGATCATGGCTCACTGATGTCTTGACCTCCTGGGCTCAAGTGATCCTCCCATATCAGCCTTCGGAGAAGCTGGGGCTATTAGGGACACACCACCACATCTGGCAATTTTTAATTTTTTTGTAGGGACAGGGTTGTGCCATATTACCCAGGCCAAACTTGACATTTTTATTAGGTAGAATTTAATTTACTCTTGGAATCCTAGTTGTATAGAGACTTAATTTATTTTAAAGGTCTTTTTTAATTTTATTTTTATTTTTTGAGATGGAGTCTTGCTCTGTTGCCCAGGCTGGAATGCAGTGGCACGAACTCCACTCACTACAACTTCTGCCTTCTGGATTCAAACAGTTCTTCCACCTCAGCCTCCTCTGCAGCTGGAATTACAGGCACCTGCCACCAGGCCCCGCTAATTTTTGTGTTTTTGTAGAGATGGAGTTTGACCATGTTGGTTGGCCAGGCTGGTCTCTAACTCCTGACCACAGGTGATCCACCCGCCTCAGCCTCCCAAAGTGCTGGGATTACAGGCATTAGCCACTGTGTCTGGCCTTTTTCTTTGCTTTTTTGAAAAAATGTGAATTGAAGAAAATGTAGTTTATTATAAGTTAGATTGGTCTTGTTTATATAAAATACAGCCATACCTTACAACTGGTGTAATTAATAGTCAACAAAAGGAGAAAGTAAATAGAGCAGCCAAAAATCCTGTGCCATTATTGGTACTGTCCCTCAAGTGAAAACTCTTTAAATGTGAGATTGTTGTTTTAAACTAGGAAGTTTAATTTTCTCTTTGGAAGCTTGAATTTTCTTCTTTTCCTCCTCCTCCTCCTCTTCTTACTACTACTACATTTTTTTTTTATAGCAATAGCCACAATAAGAAGGTACAAATGCACATGCTAGATTTGATGAGTTCTATCATCATGGAAGGTGATGGAGTTACTCAAGAATTATTGGACTCCATTCTTATTAACCTCATTCCTGCACATAAGGTCTGTAAAATATGAATATATTAAAGGTTAATATTTAACAGTCATGCTACACATAAGAATGAACGATTGTTTTATGGCCATTTGCAATCCCATGTAAATGTTCTCATGATCATTCTCCACCTCAAATAAAATAGATTAACATACATTAGTCTTGTGGCTATTATTTTTACAAAATATATTGATTAACATGTAAGATTTTTATTTAGGTGTTTTCTGGAAACTGAAAATATTTTGTATTCACAACACATAATCTGAGAATTATAAGGGGTTGGGGATGTTGTCTTTTTGCTTAATTTTGTTTGGAAAAGAAATGTATTTCCTCTTTTTTAACATAGATGTGAAACACAGGAATTTGGATTTCTTTTCAGAATCCGTATCGTGCCTTTTTCTTAGGTACTCTCAGAAAAAGCTTTGGGCAGAAGCAAAAGCTGTATAATTAATGTTAAGAAGGAAAGGATGGGATGATTCAGAGGTGTATCATTCCTCTCCATTTCCTTTATCTATTTCTCTCTACCAGGTCCTCCTAAGAAACTGAAGGACTTGGCTGCCCTCAAGCTCCACCACTGGGCTCTACTCAAGCCTACCCCAGTGTTGATACTTGCCCTTCTGTTCTTTTTCTCTAATGATTCAGTAACCTGTTATCAGACATTAGTGGAAAAATCTGTCTAATTATACTCATTCACAGAAAGATATAATTAATTTTAAATTCTTCTCTTGACTCTATTTGCATTTTATGCAGATGAATTTGTAGTTTATAAAAATTCTGAGTCTATGGCAAAGGAGATCATATTTTGGCAGGTTAAGACAGCATATTTGGTTTTTATATACTAGGAAAGTAGGTCCATGGTATTTTTTTTTTTTTTTTTTTTTTTTGAGACAAGGTCTTGCTCTGTCACCTAGGCTAGAGTGCAGTGGCACAGTCTTGGTTCATTGCAACCTCTGTTCCTGGGCTGAAACACTCCTCCCACCCCAGCCTTCCAAGTAGCTGGCAGTACAGGCATGTGCGAACATACCTGGCTAATTTCTTTTTTTTAATTATTTTTAGAAACAGGGTTTTGCTATGTTGCCTGGGCTGTTGTCAAACTCCTGGGCTCAAGTGATCTGCCTGCCTCAGCCTCCCAGAGTGCTGAGGTTACAGGAATGAGTGACCACAGCTGGCTTGAGAGCATTTTTGTTAGTAGTAGGAAATGACTTCTTTTAAGAAATAGAAGTGTTAACTTAATTTTCAGCAAATCTTATCCTTTGCCAATGAAATAAAAGTATAGAGCGCCGGGCGCGGTGGCTCACGCCTGTAATCCCAGCACTTTGGGAGGCTGAGGCGGGTGGATCACGAGGTCAAGAGATCGAGACCATCCTGGTCAACATGGTGAAACCCCGTCTCTACTAAAAATACAAAAATTAGCCGGGCATGGTGGCACGTGCCTGTAGTCCCAGCTACTCGGGAGGCTGAGGCAGGAGAATTGCTTG
>PVKV010035226.1:0-16861 GCA_004027835.1 Alouatta palliata
GTTCAACCATTGTGGAAGACAATGTGGCGATTCCTCAAGGACCTAGAAATAGAAATTCCATTTGACCCAGCAATCCCATTACTGGGTATATATCCAAAGGATTATAAATCATTCTACTATAAGGACACATGCACACGAATGTTCATTGCAGCACAGTTTACAATAGCAAAGACCTGGAACCAACCCAAATGCCCATCGACGATAGACTGGACAGGGAAAATGTGGCACATATACACCATGGAATATTATGCAGCCGTCAAAAACGATGAGTTCGCATCCTTTGTAGGGACATGGATGAACCTGGAAACCATCATTCTCAGCAAACTGACACAAGAACAGAAAATCAAATACTGCATATTCTCACTCATAGGCGGGTGTTGAACAGTGAGAACACATGGACACAGGGAGGGGAGCATCTCACACAGGGGTCATTTGGGGGGAAAAAGGGGAGGGACAGCGGGTGGTGGGGAGTTGGGGAGGGATAGCATGGGGAGAAATACCAGATATAGGTGATGGGGAGGAAGGCAGCAAATCACACTGCCATGTGTGTACCTATGTAACAATCTTGCATGTTCTTCACATGTACCCCCAAACCGAAAATGCAATAAAAAGTATATATATATATATTAAAAAAAAGTATCTTTCTCGCACCTGGGAAAAGAAATGGCCATCACCAAAGCTGACCTCAGGGTCCATGGTATTTTTTACTTGACTGTCTGATAAGCTGGATCCTCTAGATCAAGTTCTACTAACTTTTGTCCACATTTGGGGGAACTGAGGCTCAGAGAGGCAAAACAACTAGCCTAAAGTCACTCAGCTTGTTAGGAGCAGAACTGAAACTGGAGAATTCAGAGTTCCTGATTCCTAGAGGGGAGCTCCCACTCCATCTCCTGATGCTTTTGCAGTACAAAAGGCAATCACTAATAAAAAGTTATTAAAGACTCAACTCAGGGAAGGGAAAGGAATAGAAGTATAAAGTTTTAAAAGAGAGGATTTTAAACTGGATTGTGGGAGAGAAAATACAAGTTTCCAGTAAGTTCTTTGCAAATAAGAAATTTGATTTCTCTTTTTCTCCTCTAATTTGCATTAATAGGAAAAATAAATGTATGTGTTGGACCAAAATTGAATGCATTTTTAATAATGTGGAATTTTCTAAAAGAAGGAGTCAGTATAATTTGAGGTGAGAAAGAATCCTACGTTACTATGCTACCCAAATACTACGGTTCACCTTTAAAGAACCCAACAATGTCTTGTTGCTGAATTAATCAGTCTCAAGATTATCAGCAATTTAGCTACATTTTGTTGGTAATTAGCTTGATAAATTAAGATCTGCAATAGAAAACATGACATCTTATTGTTTCCGAGATTTTATGGTATTTTTCTAAAAACAGCAGCTTTCTTTTAAAACGTGCATTTCTACTACAAGGAGACAAACAACAAAACCCAAAGTTTACAGAGTCTGGCTCCAGACAACAACAGTCTGCCCAGCTCCAATGGGCAAAATATCAAAGATGAGCCATTCAAACTGAAAACTTTGAATGTGTGGTTTAAAATAATATTCAAATCTTAGGACTGTGGGCAATGGCTTCTAGATAGTGAGAAACTACGAGTTCACTTCCTTAATGTTCTCTCTTCTTTTCTACAATCATGGAACAATGAGCTGGTGGAGAAATATTTTGAAAAATGGTGGAACATGGAGAGATGTTTTCATGTTTATGTGAATGGCTCTCTGTGTATTAAGAGTGCAAAAATGGCAAATTAGAAGCTGGGCTCTTTTTCATCAAAACTGTCCACAAACAAGATGATTTCTTGGGGCTAATTTCCATTCAGGGGATAGTGAGAGTTATTTTAAACGACCAAAGCCATTTCAGAAGGGTAAGAGCATGTCGACATGTCCACAGGATCAGAACTGCTCATTCTTAAAGACTTGAAACGCTCCAGAAGCGCTGGTGATACAATTCTCTCCCTTTCACAATGAATGGAAATGAGAAAAGGTATCTTCCTCCAAAACATGCTAAAAATATAGCAATTACCCGATACAGATGTGATGTTATAAACTCCTATTCCAAAGCATTCTGTTTCAACCATGATTTCCATTGCAGAAAACTGTACTAATAGAAACATCCCTATTAATCTGAATTTGAGATATTTCATACAATGTATATTACCTTTCTGCTGCGTGCAACCTTCTGCCAGGTTTTTTTTTTTTTTTTCTTTTTAGGAGGTGCTTTGAGGGGACCATACCATGAGAACAATACACAGCTGCTGCTGTATAGAGATATCTAATTGTCAATATTGTGGAAATTCTACAGCTTATTACGTGCATTCAGTCTAATTCTGGGCAAATTGCCAGTCACTTCAGGGACAATCAAGTGAGCCACATTACACGTGGTACAGCATCACAGCTTTAAGATACCCGGCTGTTTTGCCTCTGGCCAGAGAATGTTTGTACCAGTGCTACCGAGTGAAGGGGGGTAACTACAAATAAAATAAAATTTGTATTTTTTCAAGTGGGCTGCATTTCAAGCCCAGATGTTAGTAATGAAAGATTCAATTTAAGGATTTAAATTACAAATAAATAAAGTATGAAACAGATGTGATTTTTAAGGAAGTTCAAATTATCCAGGAAGAAAAATATCTCTGTGCATGACAAAGTAATAGGGATTGTCTTGAAGAGTCTGTTGAAAACAATCTGCTAAGCGCAATTCACCCTTAGGACAGGATTGGTTTGGAATGGGAAGGACTGGTGGAGCTTGTCATTAAACAAAAATTGTGTTTAATAAAACTTTATAACCGTGATTAATCCTATGAGGCCCTAAAGGAGTTTGCAGTTTCTGATAAACACATTTTCCTTGTTTGCAATGGTAATGATATTTTGAAGTGAATGGAATAAGAACAAAAAACTCTAAGGGTAGAAAAAGGAGGGTTTGGCAGGTACCACCTAGGCAGAAATTACAGGGACATGTAAGAAACAAGGGCCACCCATTAGGAAACTGTTTTGATGTGTGTGACACATGTACCTAAAGATGAGTGTAAATATTACTAAGAAACAAAGCTATTGAGCAGGCAGTATGGAGCACATCTTTATTTATACAGACAAGTTAATAAGGCTTTTTTAAATTCTAAGCTGATCATTAGGTTTGCCTATCGAAAGGATGACAGTGATATCAGACACAATGTCTCATATTTGGAGACTATCCTATAAAACCGAAATCAGAAAGGACCATCCAAGAGCTTCTCTGTCCAGTACAGTAGCCACTAGTCATATATGGCAATTTATATTTAAATTTTTATTAATTAAAATTAAATAAAATGCTATATTCTACTCTCTCATGTTAGCTACATTTTAAGTACTTAATAACCACATGTGGCTAGTGGCTACCATATTGGATAGCACGATAAAGCAGAGTTCCATCATTGCAGAAAATTCTATTGGACAGTGTTGCTTTGGAGCAACGGAGGAAGATTAGATTTGGACATCAATTTGGAATTCAGAGTTCAATTCTTAGTTCTCTTTTTTTCTAGCCATGAGGTCTTGTGCCACTTGCTTGTCCTTCATCATCCTGAATCTCAAGCACACCTGTGTGTGTAGACACACACCTACATACCCTGATACTCAATCAAGACTGATGAAGACAGCAGTTACAATAAACTGCATGAGCCCCAAGGAAAAAAACAAACCACAAGCCCAGCTCTGCTGACTTGATCTCTCACTGCCTGTCAGTAGTCTCCAACAAGTGACTGAGGACAAACACCACCAGAATCTCATTATTGATATATACATGTCATAAAAGCGCTGTAGCACCGACCACCAAACCTTTGCTAATCAAAAGGCTACAAAACTAAATCATTTTGTGGGGAATGTGGAGATGGAGATTACAAACTGCAAAACAATAGGGCTTTAATGAGAGAGCCAGTTCAGGGGAAAAAAGCGTTAATCCTTTGACATATAAGCGCTAACAATTGCATAGTGCAGTGGTGTGGGGTGGGAGAGGATCTTATCTCCTGGGCATCTCCCCTAGTGCCCACTTAGCATCCTCAGAGTGCCAGCTCACACACAAATCCACCCTGGAAGAGCAGCACAGCTTCTTTGTGCACAGGGCATCATCCCTGTGCCACATGAACTTTTTCTGACTCCTTGGAACTGCCAGCAGCCATTTCACTTGGATTCTGGCTGTGACAAAAGCAGCACTGCCTTTCTGGCATCAGATGGAAAATGTAATTTTACAAAAACTTGAAAGTCAAAACCTTTCAAAAGTCAAGATCCTTCAATATGTGCCACAATAATTTTTGAAAGACTTTTATAAGGTCTTCAAATTCTAAGAGCACTTTCAAAATGTTTACAGTTTTCTCTCATGGTAAAATAGATGGCTTTCTGTCATCTCTCACACAGACTTCACCTCATTCTCTGTTTGTTGAAGAATTTTTGTTTCACAAGTCACACATATTTCTCTATCAAATATATTAAAGTAATGCAAGTACTTAAAGAAGCCTAGGATATTGGAGCTAAATGGGACTCTAGAGATGGATCCACAACAAGCATGTCCACAGACAACCTGGACATTCATGAATGGGCTAAGGCAAACGTGAATTTTCTATAGTATATAAAATTGTGTATGGAAATTTTTGTGAGAAGAGGATCCATAGCTATTATGAAATCATCAAAGACCAAAGAACCATTGATCCAGCCTATTCTAAATAAGAAAACAGGCTCAGAGAAATGAAGCAACCTTCTGAAAAGTCATACCAACTAGTTTGTGACTCACATCAGACTAAAAAGTCTTGTCTAGATTCATAATCCACTGCAATTGGAACTAAAATAATTGCCTATAATTTTTTTCTTGCCTATAGGTAATCCACATGCCAAACTGGATTTAAAATTTCTGGATTTATTGTAAGGCAAAAAAGCCAAAAAATATCACAAATGAGGAATTTGAATTTCAAGGAAATGTTCAATTGTAGGTGTGTTGTGTTCTGTGTTATTACTACACAAATTTTCAATTAGTTACCTACATTGAGGTACATTTAGAGAATTCAGTGTTGCTTAGAAAAGCTTAGCTTTTTGCCTTTCTCCAAATTTTAGAACTATTTTAGAAAGATTACCCACCACTAATTATTTCCTAGAGATGTAATATGTTTTTTAAAAATAAATTAATTTACTGGGTTCTTCTATATACATTAAATTTCGGATGTAGATAAGCACATGGATTATCATGAAATGCATGTGTGTTAACATTACTTGCTTACTAGAAATTTTTAAGAGGTTAAGGGGAAAAATTACTTGTTTTTTAATTGAAGTTTTTAAGACATTTCATATGCATCTATTTCTTCTGCACCATGCTGGTTAAGGAACCAGGTTCAAAACAGATGAACGTGGACTCAATCTTGGCCCCACCCTTTACAATCCCACAAGTCCTGGGACCTTGCACAAATTACTTAATTTCTCCAAACCTCATTTTTCTTGTCTGTGCAGTAGAGATAAAAATAAGAGTGACATCACAGAATGGTCTTGAAACAATAAGGGCTTTGCAAAGTGTATGACACAGAGAAAGGGCTCAGTAAAGGTTAACTCATGATTACAACAAATTTTAGATGCCAAAGGTCAGTCATTTAAAACTATACAAAAAGACCAGTAAATCCATCATACTGGGTCGAATGGTGCCCCCCCCCATGAAATAATACATGCACATGCGACTCCCAGAACCTGTGAATTTGACCTTATTTGTAAAGATGGTCTTTGTGAATGTAATTAAATTAAGGATCTTAAAATGAGATTATCTTGGATTATCTACACAGGTGCTAAATCTAATCAGTGTCTTTATAATATGACACACAGAGGAGAGGCACATGGCAGAAGAGGAGACCGCTATGTGGAGATAGAGGCAAAGTTGAAGTGATGCTGCCACAAGCCAAGGAACACCAGGAGCCACCAGAAGCTGGAAGAGGCAAAGAAGGAATCTCCCTGAGAGCCTTCAGAGGAAGTGTGGGCCTGACAACACCTTGATTTTGAACTTCTGACCTTTGGTACCACCATCAAAGAATAAATCCTTTTGTTTTAAGTCACCAAGTTTATGGTAATTTGTTATAGCAGTCACAGGAAATCAATACATCCATTATGCCTTATGTGAAATTATAGGCATTATTGATACATACATCATCTACCACAGTACAAAATTGGGATTTTTTTTTTTTTTTTTTTTTTGAGACGGAGTTTCGGTCTTGTTACCCAGGCTGGAGTGCAATGGCGCGATCTCGGCTCACCGCAACCTCCGCCTCCCGGGTTCAAGCAATTCTCCTGCCCCAGCCTCCCAAGTAGCTGGGACTACAGGCACGTGCCACCATGCCCAGCTAATTTTTGTATTTTTAGTAGAGATGGGGTTTCACCATGTTGTCCAGGATGGTCTCGATCTCTTGACCTCGTGATCCACCCGCCTCGGCCCCCCAAAGTGCTGGGATTACAGGCGTGAGCCACCGCGCCCAGCCTGGGATTGTTTTTAAGGGGATCTCACAAATACTGAACATCGTTCAGTTCTGGCCTATATTAGTCAAGCTGAACGTCACATGACTACAAAGCAATGTTCCTGCCCCTGCACATCTAATCACCCTAGGAGGCTTTTAGGTATTTCAATAGAAATAGGTGATTAATAGATAGGTAGATAGGCTGGATGCAGTGGCTCATTCTTGTAATTGTAGCACTTTGGGAGGCCAAGGCAGGCGAATCACTTGAGCTCATGAGTTTGAGACAAGCCTGGGCCACGTGGCAAAATTTCGTCTCTACTTTTGTAGATACTACTTTTTGTATCTACAAAAGATACAAAAAATTAGCCTGGCATGGTGGTGTGCCTACAGTCCCAGCTATTTGGGAGGCTGAGGTGGGAAAATTTCTTGAACCCCAGAGGTTCAGGCTACAGCAAGCCATGATCAGACCACTGCACTCCAGCCTGGAGATCAAAACAGTCTCAAAAAATAGTAACAGGTAGATAGATTAGAGAGAGAGACAGACAGACAGACATTTATCTTCAGTGATAAAAAATATTTGTCCTCTGAGAGTACATTACATCCTTAAAGCAGACAAAAGCCTAATGAACAAGGTGATGGACTAAGTAAGCCAAGTAATCCTGTCTTGGTCCAAAAAGAGCTTAAGTAAGAAAAATAATTACATAGATTGTCTTATGTGGCTTATAAACTAGCTCTAAGAAACACTACAAAATAACATTCAGAACATTCCAGACAATCACAGGACCCCCAGGACTTCGATGTTTTTCTTAAGTGTCTGTTAAAAAGTCTGTATCCTTGATTCTCAACCTCTCTTTGTGTGAGTCATGTTAACAAGCAGACCAAACCATACATGCATTCTGAGAATGCATTCGATGAATAAATCTCCTTAAGTTTTCTCCTGTAATTAAAAAAACAAACAACAACAACATCAAAAAAACAGAGTTCTCAGTCTTTGTTGCTTTTTGGTCAAGAGTTTCAAATTAGGAAGGAAATTGCCAGTAGGACCAAAATGGTAGGAAAGACAAATAAGAGTGGGGTAAAGAGAAAAAAAAAAAATACCCTCTGAGAGGACAGCAGGCAGAGAGAATAAAGTAGATATTGGAGAAAGAGATAACAGAAGAGAACAAGAACCAAGCATTGCAAAAAGTCAGGAGTCCTGGGTTCAAATTCTGAAATTCTGTCCTACTAATTTATTCAAGTCATTTCGCCAACCTGAGCCTAGATTTCTCAGCTGCACAGTGAGCATAATAACACTCACCGTCAGGGCCCTGAGGATTCGTTGAAATAAGGAACATACAAATGTTTAGTGAGCTGTAAGCACAGGAAATGTTAAATATTTTCATTATGATTAAAACTTAGTATTGTTTGAGTATGTGTGCCCATCCCTACCCCCATGCCAACTCTACCGCCCACCTGACAAGGAGAACTCCCCCTCTGTTGTTCTTCCCATGCCCTGCTCCAGCATCTGTTTAACACCTTCTGTGGAGAGTTGATCTTCCCCCAACTAGTTCCCTGAGCTTTTTAGATGAAAAACTGGGGGAAATAGAGAAAAGATAAGTAAGAAGAAGAAAAAAGAAAGAAAGAAAAATGGCTAAAGGCAGTTTAAACAACAAAATACTGAAGGAGCTAGAGAGAGATAAGAAGAGAAGTAGCGGTGTATGTTGGAGGCAGAGGAATTTCTAAGTGATTTGACGGGAAAGGCACTGGAATGATTGTAAAATAAGAGGGTTGATTGAAAAGAGCTGCTATGGACTGTTGTATTTTGGTCTTACTGCAGATTTCCAAAATTCAAATAGAGAAGAGAAATTCTTTTTAATTAGCTTTGGCTTTGAAAATATGACTCTTGAACAAGATGTGGCTTCCAGTCTGAGCCAGATAGAAACCCAGATTTATAAGGGTTATAAACTGTAGCTAGTTGGACTGAGAAGTTTGAACTTATCAAGGTATAAACATGAAATTATTTTATTTTTCCAGTAACTACTACCAACTGTGATCGCCAAACCTCCCAATTTTTCCTACAGATTGGTAGACATCCTTAATGATACTACAGCCTGATTGCATAACTTTATAATCATTTTCAGTTAAAAAAAAAAAGTCCCTTTTGGGTTACTAATAGATAATCTTTGCAACTTAAGAACTTGTGTTCAATTCAGTTTTCCCACTGCCCCCATACATCGTGGTGGTCTGTAGACAATATTATCTGCTCTGTCTTTCCTGTATCTCCTTCTTCCTTACTATTCTTCTTGTGTCTCCATGGGAAGGAGGAAGAGAAAGTTATTTCCTTTCGTAGTTGCTGTGGCAAATTGGCTGTCTTCTTTGTTGGCCAAATGCACTATTCCCTTACATGAACACCCCCAACTTGGGCTGTTCCTGGATTAGGTGCCTGATCTGTTTCATGGTCCACATAGTCCATGTGAGGCAGACAGAAGTCTCCTTTGACCCCATTAAGGGACTGGGGGAATCCATCTTTATCATTCTCCCTGCCTTAGTGGGTCCTGGAAAAAAATGCAACTGTATCTTCCACTGGTACCCAGCAGGTGCTCTCTAATGCATGAGTCTCTTTGCCCCACACTGCAGAGGTACCCCAAAAGAAGTCTCTAACATCATCTATTCTCTGTATTTCCAGTTCTAAAATCTATAGTTATGATGATCTATCTTCAGTATCACTGAGAAATTAGGAACTCAAGAGGGCAACTCATTTCCTCCCACAGCACCATCATACCATCTTCCCCCTATACTCTACCCTCTACTTTTCCCTCACTTAGATAGTACTGGGAAAGATCAGCAGCTCCAATGGCTTGGCCAGTACCCAAACCAGGAACAAGATGTTAGCTTCTTTCTCCCTCTCTCAGCTTCTGAAAACTAGACCAGGTGAACACATGCCCCTCAAGGAGGAGAGATGAGTGTCTTCGTCCATCTGTGCTGCTTTAACAAAATACCTTAGACTGGGTAATTTTTAAACAATAGACAAGAGCTGCTCCCTGCTTCCAAGATGGCACCTTGTGGCTGCAACCTCCAGAGGGGACAAACACTGTGTCCTCACACAGCAGAAGGGACACAAGGGCAAGAGGGGCCTAAACTAGTTCTCTCCAGCCCTTTTATAAGGCACTAATTTGTTCATGACAATGGAGCAAACTACATTTCCAGGCTCCTTTGCCAGGTGGCTTACAATTACAGGTTGAAAGAAGGAGGGAAGAAGACACTTAACTCTCGGGCTTCCAGTTCCAGTCTGCATCACTCCAGCAGTAAAGGACAGCTATGGTTCCAAATTCCTGATTCTTTTGGCACTCATGGTATCAGTCTTACCACACTCCCTCAGCAGTACTCGTAGCAGCCATACTAGTGCTCCATTCCACCTCCATGATTCTAGTGTCAGCTGGCCTTGCTCTTTTTGCTGTCTGAGTGCCAATCAAGCCTTCCCACCTGCACTGTTGGCTGTGCCCTCCTAAAGCTCAGAGCACCAAACCAACCATGACTCCCCCAGAGATCTGAATACCAGTCCCTCAAATGTCCCTTTCACAACTTAACCAGTTACCCTGCAGAGGCTTCTCCTCCAAGCTTCCAGCTTCTGGTAACACTTCCTCTTCCCTCTCCAGTAATGCCTGAGTTTCACCCCCAGAGATTCTTAATTAATTGGTCTTAGGTATGGCCTGGGCATCAGGACGTTTAAACACACTATTATGCAGCCAAGGTGGCAAATCATTGCAACAGGCATTGTACAAATAATGAGAAAAGTTCATGCAGATGCATCCACATTTTATTATACTAGCTCTCTAAGACCATCAGCACATTTGCAAAAATGTTGACCGCAGGCAAGGTAGAAGCGAGGATGGCTGTGTATTAATTAATCCTTGAAGTCAGAAGGTAGGTAATGAAATTACACATCCCCAACACTAACTTAGAGACTATGCAAGACACAAAGAAGTAAAAGACATGGTTTTGGATCATAGTATTACTGTCATTTAGTTAGAGAAGTCAAGATTAGTACTCACGAAGAAAGTAAAAAACTATGCAGAGACAATAATGAAATAGTTTATACATAATACAACCAGGATAGTTTGGTTTAGTATTAAAGCCAACTAAACTCTCTGTTCCTCACACCTCATCACAACAGGTGAACACACTTGCTTCCACCTACAGGGCTCAAATTAGACTGCGGGTGCTCTGCAACAGAATCACCAGGGTCCTTTTTAAGATTCTCAAGCCCCATCCCATTGTCTCAGTCAGTGGGGCCTAGAAATCTGCATTTTAACATACTCTGCCAGGCGCAGTTGCTCATGCCTATAATCCCAGAACTTTGGGAGGCTGAGATGAGTAGATCGCTTGAGCTCAAGAGTTCGAGATCAGCCTGAGCAACATGGTGAGACTGCGTCTCTTAAAAAAAAAAAAAACTTTCCAGGTGATGCTGATAGATGTAGTTTCCAATCATACATAGAAAAAAAAAAACTAGTTTAATAATTTACTTTATGCCATTTTTCTTTAGCAATCACTGCCTTGTATCTGTATCTGGGGTCCAGGCATTTGGCATCCCACCCCATTACTCCCTCTCCTTGCCTGAGTTCCTGAGCTTCTCATAGCAAACTGTTTTACTGGCTGCAGTACCAAACCACTTCTTCAAGACTTGACCAAGAATTCTGCACTGATCGCAACTCTAACCTCTGTCCTCAGTGCTGCTGACTTTGGATTCTTCCAAGCCCACAGTCTCCTAGAACACCCTCCATGCCTCTCACCTGCTCACCTTCCAGCCAGTCTTGCCTCAGGCTCACAGCAAGGCTTCTTCCTGCCACATGTGCTAACATCATCTGAGCTGCCCTTTCTGGGAAGTGGGGCTATGTCAATTTTTTAGGGGAGGCCATGGTGCTATTTTCATCCCCACTTTGTGACTGAGAAAACTGAGGCCCCACGGCTACCTTTGGAAGACTTAAAACCCTCCAGAGGGCCCTTGTGTGATCAACTAGCATTCATCTGGATCCATATAGTTTTACAGCAAGAGTAAAGAGCACCAAGCATGTGCCAGGCATGTTATACATACTATCTTTCTCCCCACCCCCGCTTTCCCAGCTCACTGACTTCTCTCCAGCCACACTGACCTCCCTGCTGTTCCTCCAAGATGGCAGGCACCTGCTGCCTCAGGGCTGTCACCTTTGTCAGCCTCTGTGCTTGCAACGATCTTTCTGCAGGTATCTGCACAGCTGGGTCCCTTCCTTCCTTCTTCTTTCGTTCCTTCCTTCTTCCTGTCTTTAGTCAAATATCTTGTTCTCTGTGAAGACTTCCCTAACCAATCTACTTAATTAAAATTCAAACTCTCCACCACCAGTCCCTACCTCTTCCCTACCGTCTGTTTCTCCATAGCATCTATCACCATCTGACATACTTATTTACACACTTTATGGTCTATCTCCTGCACAATGGCATATACACTTCATAAGCACAGATTCTTACTCATTTTGTTCACTGCACAAAATAGGCAGTCAATAAGCATTTGTTGAATGAATAAATTATATCATCTAGCCCTCAGTGTCCCTGCAAAATAAGTGTTATTAGGTCTACTTTAGAGATGAGGAAACTAAGACAAAGAAAATTTAAGTAACTAGTCCTAAATCTAGAGCCGACAGGCTTAGCACATAAAAATACAATATGCTCAACTAAATTTAAACATCAGATAAACAACAAATAAACATTTTTAGTATAAGTACATTCGATGCAATATTTTAGACATAACTTACACTTGAAAAATTCATTGTTTATCTAAAATCCATATTTAACCCACCAACCCTGTAATTTATCTGTAGCCCTACTTAAATCACACTATAAGCAAGAGACAGAGCTGAGAATCTCATCCACATTTCTGACCCCAAAATCCTGCCACGGTCTCTCATTTTGCAAAAAGAAAAAATCACACAAACACAGGCCCATCCATCCTCACAAAGACTACTGAGGAAGAAATCAGCTCTACAGGCCTTGCCAAAAGTTTTGGTTGCAGTCTCTGATATAGCAGTACCTATTCATCAAAGGAAAAAAAAATCATTTTATCCTCGTGGGCTGTCACTCTTATAGCTTTCATAACCATTAAATTAATTTAAAAATCTAGAGCTTCTCAATGGAATTACAGTCCTCTAATTTAGTTGCCAGTTACTTATTCTGTATTAATAATAATCCCATTCTATGACTGGCCATTGGATATAGAGGGGTTGATCTCATAAAATGTTAAAGTAAACCTGTTTCCTTCCCAGGAGGACCCAGTGTGACAGAACATATTACAGAAGATTGACAAGAAAATATCTGGGGAGCCAGGACATTCTCTGGAGCAGCATAAGATATTTAAATAACTGATCTGGAGTGAGGCGATACTTCACAGAAAAGAATGGCTGGCATAACGAAACTTTTCTGTGGATAATATTCTCCAACGAATCATGCAGGGAAAATAACTAAATCTAATGATGTTTAGCTTCATCATCCCTCATTTAGATTTTCATTAGCAAAGATTTTTCCTCACCATTATCAGAAAGCATCATTTCCTAAGTATGAGGCTTATTATAAACATGAGGTATTCAAATCTTAGAAAAAGCAGAGTTTAGACCTCATGATCTTTTGAGTAACTTTAGGGTCTCGGAGTGTTTCTAGGTCTTTCCTATGTAGACTTGCTCTAACCAGTGTGTTTAACAAGTCGCAAGCCTCTGTACAGACCCAGCTGAACTAGGAATGATGCACAGAGGACTTGAGAAGTCATTCTGCACATCAAGCAGAGGGCGGGGTGGTCCACAAGGCACCTCCTATAGAATTAGTCACATCTTGCTTTTTATGAGCCCAGAAATTAGTTCTACAGATGCTGGTTTACTGTGAAGACATTTGAGTTATTCCTCAAGGTAAATTACAAGTTCAAAACCTCTCATAAACTATATTTTATTAATTCTTAGAACATTCCCATGACATATAGATGCAGTAGCTCTCATTATCTTCCTATCATATTTTTCCTCGACTTCTAAAAGCATGCACACACACAGACACACACACACCCCACATGGTTCTATGCAAAACCCATATTAACCCATCTAAGCTCTTACCCCCCAACAGGGTGATTATTCAGGGATGGGCATGTGACCAGGGATGGACCAATCAGAGCCTTTCCCTGGGGTAATTCAAATTGACACTACCAAGGGAGGCCTCTTGCCTCTTAGGTCTCAGAGCTAGAAGGATATGAACACAAGGCTAATGGTAATCATAATTTTTGGCATATAAAAACAGCTATCTGCCACAGAAGAGAGTGAAACCAAGCAAAGACAAGCTGGACAGAGAAAGAGAGAGTGGATGGTAGAACCATGTCCCCTGGGTAAGTCCCAGGCTCCAAACTTGCCCAGTTCCTCTTCAAGCTGTGGATTCAGATTCTGTTAGCTGATCCTGCATCCTTTCAATAGAGCCTTTTTTTTTTTTTAACGTAAACTAGTTTGAGCTGAATTCTTCTCCCTTGCAACCAGACGAATCCAGACTTAAACATAGGGAGAACATATTATTTCCATTTTATAAATTAAAAATAAAACCTAAGGCATCAAAGGTTACATGGCTTGGCCTTAACTGTGAAAATAACATTAGACTTTGAAAGTGCTGCTACCCATCGGAAAACAAAGGCTTACGACACACCTCTCCTATAGCAGCAACTTCCAGAGACTCTGCAATTCACGGTAAGAAATACATTTTACACTATAAACCAGTACATACATATGTGTGTGTATGAAACAAAAATTTCACGCAATACTTGCTCTTATTAAGTGTGATGCACTCTTTTATTCTCTATTATATTTCATTTTTTCAAATGCTGTTTGTGACCCACTAAATTGATTTTACCTCCCACTAAATTGATTTCACAGCCCACTAGTGGGTCCAAAATTGTAACTGTTTAAAAATTTGTACTATAGCTCTTTTCACAATATAATGCTAATTAAATAAAATTTCTCCCCCCTATAAGTTTCCCTTAAGTGAAATTCAAGAATATGTGGATTTATTTCTGTATTCATTTGGTTTGAGCATATGCAAATTCCATGTCATCCTACTAGAAATTAATAGAAAAAGAGAGATTTGGAGGATAGAAAGAGAAAGAAGAAAAGCAGTAGAGGCTTAGAGCAAGATTTTGCCATCAAGTCAGCAGAGAGATAAAGGGACTGAGGTTATACAATGCCAACCTTGACTGAAGTCACCTCTTACATCTGTCCATTTCCATTTAGATACTGAAAAGTCATCACAAGTTCAACATATTCAAATCAGAGTTTTCGGTTTTCTCCTTCTTCCTCTCCCCTCATCTTCTGAACTCACTGTGGCACCACTACTGAGCAGAATGTTCAGGCCAAAAGGCAACTCCCCAAAAGTTCTGACTTCAAAACATATCCAAAATCCCACCAGCGCTTCCACTCAGAGTGCCTACACTGGGCCATCCCTCTTTTTCACTTTGACTTCTGCAATAGCCTCCTGTGCATGCCCCCACCCACCCGCATTAGTCCATTTTCATGCTGCTATAAAGAACTGCCTGAGACTGGGTAATTTATAAAGGAAAGAGGTTTGATTGACTCATGGTTTTGCATTGCTGAGGAGGCCTCAGGAAACACAATCATAGTGGAAGCCAAAGGGGAAGGAAAGACCTTCTTCATAGAGTGACAGGAAAGACAGAGAAGAGCAAGCAAGAGCGGGGAAAACTGCCTTATAAAACCATCAGATCTCGTGAGAACTCACTCACTATCAGGAGACCAGCATGGGGGAAACCACCCCCATCATCCAGTCACCTCTCACCGGTTCCTCCCTCAACACGTGGGGATTATGGGGATTACAATTCGAGAGAGATTTGGATAGGGACACAGCCAAACCATATCACCACCTATGCTCCCACGATCTAGTCTCTACCGAGCTATCAGAGTAATCTTTCAAAAATCTAAATTAGATCATCTCACTTCCCACTTAAAACCCTCCAAAGTCTTCCCCTTCACATTTAAAACAAAACCCAACCAGCTTCCCGTGTCTCCCTCTTATGCCTCCAAACTCAATTTCCTCAGTTCTCTGCATCATGCTTCAACCACCTTGAACTTCCTTGAATATACCAAAGTCATTCCTACCTCCAGACTTTTATACTTCCTATTCTTTTTAGCTAAGACACCCTTTCCCCAGATCTCACTTCCCTCAGGTCTCTGCTTAAATTTCCTGTCCTGGAAGAAGCCCTCCGGAATACCTCACCTAAAGTCGCCCCTGCCACCAAGAGTTCTCTATCCTCTCCCCATGTTTTAGGATCCTTCATTGCACTTACCACTATCTTCAATTATATGCTGTGTTTGTTTGTTCATTGTCTGTCTCCCTCACTAGAATGTAACTTCTGTGAAGGTAAGTGGTGGCAGTGACTCCCTGAAGAGATCATGAAATTAAGCTGTTGATCAAGCACAGCCAAGGGCATTGTATACCACCAGTGCCTTAACAAAAACTTAGTAGCATCTCAGAAGGGAGAAGTGGGGGTAGGATATTTTTAAGACTTGGTGATTCCTTTTAAGAGAGGTATTTCTTTCCTCTTTTTTTTTTTTCAAGACAGGGTTTGACTCTGTTGCCCAGGCTGCAGTGCAGTGGTGCAATCTCAGGCTCACTGCAACCTCCACCTCCCAGGCTCAAGCTATCCTTGACCTCAGCATCCTGAGTAGCTGGGACTACAGGCACATGTCACACTATGTCTGGCTAATTTTTGTATTTTTTGTATAGATTGGATTTCACCATGTTGCCCACATTGATCTCAAACTCCTGAGTGCAAGAGATCCACCCAGCTCGGCCTCCCTAAGAGCTGGGATTACAGGCGTGAGCCAAGACAGGTATTCAATGCAGGGATTCTGATTGAAATTGGGTAGTTTTTGATAGCATAATTTAGGATTAGTGAACACAGTGGACAAAGGTTTCAAGGTGGTCTTGAAGAGTAAACAGTCATTTGATAACCTAGTTGAATACCATTCAGGGAAAGCCTATTATTACTCCGATGAGACCTAGTTTATTGGCTTATTCTTCAGGAAAAAAATTGATTTTTAAAAGTTCTGGAAACAATTCATTTTCCCCCATTTGCAAGTTTATCTTTCTGGACAAAAATTTTCTGGACTAATGAAGTCTTGTTAATACAGTCTTAGTTCTTTTTTTTTTTTTTTTTTATAATTTTTATTGCATTTTAGATTTGGGGGTACATGTGAAGAACATGCAAGATTGTTACATAGGTACACACATGGCAGTGTGATTTGCTGCCTTCCTCCCCATCACCTATATCTGGTATTTCTCCCCATACTATCCCTCCCCAACTCCCCACCCCCTGCTGTCCCTCCCCTTTTTCCCCCCAACAGACCCCAGTGTGAGATGC
>PVKV010035227.1:0-16858 GCA_004027835.1 Alouatta palliata
TCTCATTTCTTTCTTAAATTATCTGCCTAAATTAACCAATTAATCCATCTGGAGCTGGCACTTTCTGTTTTACAATACTATTACCTATTGATTCAGTTTATTTAATAGACACAGGACTATACGGATCATCGGTTTCTCCTTGTGTGAGGGAGTTTTTGTATAAGGGTACTACTGGCTTTATATAAAGTGAGGTGAAAAGTATTCTCTCAGCTTCTTTCTTCTGAAATAGTTTGTAAAAGATTGGTGTTAATTTTTCAAAAACATGTGAAAGATTTTACCAGCGAAGTCATCTGGGTCTCAGCTTTTATTTTGGAGTATTTTTCTGATCATTAATTCTAACTTTTACTTGTTGACGGTCTATTCCAATATTCTATTTCTTCTTGAGTCACTTTCGGTAGTTTGCTCCTTTATAGAAATTTCTCTATTTGATCAGGGTGATCTAATTTGTTGGCATTCTATCACTCACAGCATTCTTTTATAACTCTTTTTTGGTTCTGTATTGTTAAAAGTAATGACTTTTATTTCTTGCTTGGCTTTAATAATGTGGTCCTTCTCATTTTTTTCTTCTTGATCACTCTAGATAATAGTTACCAATTTTGTTAATTATTTCAAAGATCTAACGTCTTGATGCACTGATTTTTCTCCATTTTTCTATTGTCTACTTCATTTATTTCTGCTCTGGATATATTATTTGCCTGTCTTCTGTTGGCTTTGAAATTAATATGTTATTTCTTTAAGGCGGAAAGTAGGACTTTTGATTAGAGATTATTTTAAATTTTGATGTAGGCACTTACAATTATAAATATTCCTCTAAGCACTCCTTTTGCTGCATCTTATACATTTTGATATGTTGTATTTTTTATTTTAATTATATCAAAATATCTTCAGTATTTTCTTATAATTTTTTGTTTAACTCAATGGTGATCTAGAAGTGTACTTGTTAATTCGTACATATTTGTTATTTTTTCAAAGTTTAAAGTTTATTAATATTTTTATCTCATTCTATTGTAGTGGGAATACATATCTTGTATAATTTCAGTCCTCTCCAATTTATGTAAACATATTACATGGCCTAATGTATAGATCTGATCAGAGAATGGTTCGTGTGTGTTTCTGAAAAATTCCTGTTCTGCTATTGTAGCACATGTATTTTCTAAATATTTCTTAGGTCAAGTTGACATATGGTTGTTTATTATTTAAATTTTCTCTCTTTTTTTGTTGATATTCTGCCTAGTTTTTCTAGACATTACTGAAAATTACTTATTTCCATGTCCACCAACTATTATTGTTTTATTGTCTACTTTTCTTTTAATTTTTGTTTTACGTATTTTAAGTCTGTCTTGTTAGGCGCATATATATTTATATGTTTATATCTCTTTCATAGACACTTTTTATCATTATAAAATCCTTCATTTTCTTGCTAGTAATTTTTTTGTTTTAAAGTTTATTTTCTCTGACATTAGTGTAGCCGCTCTGATTATTGTTTGTATGGCATGTCTTTTCTCATTTTTTTGATTTCAAAATATTGTATCTTTAAATTTAACATGCATTTTATTTAGACCACATATAGTTGTGTCATGTTGTTTAATTCATTCTGTCTGTCTCTGCCTTTTGGTTAGAGTTTTTAATCTACTTACATATGTACATATACGTAATATTATATATGTGTGTGTAATAAAGCTTATAATTTTAAACATGTTAAGTGTATATTTCAGTGGCATTTAGTGTATTCATGTGTGGTTAAATTATCACAGCTATTTAGTTCTAGAACATTTTCAGCACCAAAAAAGAAACTCCAAACCCACTAAGCAGTCACTCATTTCTCCTTCCTCTTCCCCTTGGACACCACTAATTTTTTTTCTTTCTCTTTAGATTTGCCCATTCTGATTTTTTTTTGTATAAATAGCATCTTATGCGACATTTTTTTTTTTGAGGGGTGAGTACCTGGCTTATTCATGTGGCTTAATGATTTTAAGACTCATCAATGCTTTATCGCTTATTAGTACAACTCTTCTTTCTTTGACTGGATAATATTTCAATGTATGGACATGCCACATTGTGCCTATCCATATATGAGGTGATGGATATGAAGTTGTTTTATCTTTTGAGTTATTGTGATATTGCTGCTATGAACAGCCATATACGAAGTTTATATTTGAACACATTTTTGTTCTTTTGGGAATAATTATGTAATTGCAGCATCAGGGGTGATTTTGTTTAAATTTTGAGGAATACTTAAATTGTTTTATTCAGTGGATGTACTATTTAATATTACCACCAGCAATGTATGCAGGTTCTAATACCTCCACATCCTTACCAACACATGTTATTTTCCATTTCTTTCCTAACTGCAGAAATAGTAGGGAATATAAAGCAATCTCTCATTGCGGGTTTTTCATGCACTTACTGATACTAGTGGATTTATATCTGCCATTTTTCTACTTATTTTTGATACATCTCATGTCTTTATTTATTCTTCTACTATTTCCTTCTTTTGTGTTTAATAGATCTTTTCTTGTGTGCTATTTTAATTCTCATTTTATTTCTTTCGCTACAAATTTTACTGAATTTCATAGTGGTTTTCCTGGGGATTACAACTGATACCCTAAGCTAAACTGGTCAAGTTTTAATTAATAACGATCTTCAAAGGTGTATAAAAATATGGAAAGCTATAGAAAAATGAATATTTTGTTTTAAACATATACATAACATTGCTCTGATATAGTTCTTTTTCTTCTTTTTTCCTTTATGTATTATAAAGTCACCAATACATCATCATTGTTGCATTATACAACTATTTTAAAAGTAGATAAAATTAGGAAAGCATTGCAAATAAATACACATATACACTGTCTCTTACATTTAGCTATGTAGTTACACACACCAGTGATCTCTATTTTTCTGACTGACTGAGTCACTGTCTCGTGTTCTTTCATTTAAAACTGAAGGATTCTAGTAGTTTTTTAAGCACGTCTACTAGCAATTATTTATTTCAGTTAATGTTTATCTGAGAGTGGCTTAATTCATTTTCATTTCTGAAAGATAGTTGTGTTGTACATGGAAGTCTTTTTTGAGGATTTTTAATTTCAGCAATTTGAATATATCTTCCCACTGACTTCTGCACTGCGTAGTTATTGCTGACAATACAGCAGTTTATCTTATTGACTATTTGTTGTTTCTGTATGTGACTAGTTGTTGTTTCTCTTTCTGTTTAAAGACTATATCTTTATCTTTGGCTTCAAAGAGTTTGATTATGCTGTTTCCAAGCACCAATCTGAGTTTATCCTATTTGGAGAATGTTGAATTTCTAGGATGAGTAGATTAATGGTTTTCATCAATTTGGAATAATTTGGTCTTTATTTCTTTATATTGTGTCTCTGAACCCTTCTCTTTACCCCTCAGGGATTCCCTTTTTATGTAACGTAATATAGTTGATGGTTCCGTGTGTGTGGCTGGCTCTGCTAATATTCCTTTATTTCTTTCTCTTTTTCAGACTAGATAAACACAGAATTATCTTCAAGTTTGCTGATCCTTTATTTTGCCAACTTAAATTTGCTATTTATCTCCTGCAGATAATTTTTTTAAATTTCATGCATCGTACTTTTCAATGAAAAAAATGCACTTTGACAATTTGTATAATTTACAAATTATTATTCATACTCTCTACTTGGTGAGATTTCATTTTCATGCTCTCCTTCAGTTTTTAGAAACAGTTTTCTTTAGTTTTCAAAATCTTTATTGTAATAGATGAATAACAGCCTTTGTTTTAGTAAGCAATACCTGGGCTTCTTTAAGAACAGTTTCTATACATTCTTTCCCCAGTTCAGTAGCCAAACTTCTCTGCTTACTTGAATGTCTAGTAATTTTGTTCATATGTTGAAAACTGGATTTTAAAATAATAAAATATGGCATTTTTGGAAATCGGATTATTCCCCCTTTCCTGCTGTTTGTTATTTGCTACCTCATTTCGGATGTATGCTATTGTTGCTGCATGTTGCTCTTGCTGGTTTTGTGCTGATGTTATTGTTGTTTAGTAATTTTCCTGAATGCATTCTGTAAATTCTGTATTCTTTGTTGTATACCTCGACCGCAGTCTCTGCTTAGCTAGCTTATTGGTTAGCTAGTGATGGGAGAGAGATTTTCTTTCTTTTTTTTTTCTGTAAATTGCATTTTCTTTCTTCTTTTTTTTTTTTAATGGTAAAACTTTAAGTTCTGGGTTACATGTGCAGAATGTTTGTTACATAGGTATACACGTGCCATGGTGGTTTGCTGCATCCATCACCCCGTCATCAATATGAGGTATTTCTCCTAAGGCAAATTTTCTAAATACCTAGGACCTATGTCCCCCAGTCTTTGCCAAATGACTGAATGTGTGTTTTGGGCATATCTCCAGGGTTTTGGCAGGCATTTAAAACTCTAATGATTCACTTTCTGTTTGTGCTAAGCCTCAAGGTCAGTAAGTTGGGAGAATGTAGAGCCTTCTCTGATCTTTCCTTGTCATGCACACAAGCCTCTATATTCGTGAGGCTTGCTGGAGTCTCAGGAGTATTTTAGAGCTTTTCAAAATCTCCTACGGTCTTTGAATTATCTCCTCTACTATTCCTTTTAATTGTAACTTTCCGTTTACCCCAGTTGTCATTGTCACCTTAGGCAATTGCAGTTGGCTTTTTTCTTTTAAACAAAAATCCAAGATAAAAGTCATTTACCTTGAACAGTTTAAATAAAACCAATCCCTGTGACAGGAGGTTCTAGGCATCTGACAACCAGGTGAAATGGTGAAATTTATCTGAGAATTGACTTTTCAGGGACTCCAAATCCATTCAGTCCCTACAGAGGTTGTTAGCTGGCTGGTTCTCTTGATTGTAGTGATGGGGAGGCTACTGGTTTTCAAGGTTACCACATAGTTGAGGAGAGATGGAAAGGAATACGCCAAGCTTATTATGCTATAAACCTCACTTTTCTTACCAAGATCCTGCCATTTTTCTTGAATATACTTTTCTGAGATTGATGCAAGCCTTTAGCTAATTTTGAGAGTTTTGAAATTTTTGTTTTGTCAATTTTTGCTAGCATTTTCATTGCTGTTTTGGAAGAATAGGTTGTTGAATGTCCTTATTCTGTTAGTCCAGAATGCTTATTCAGCTAGCATTGTTTACACCATATCTAAATTTACCTAAAAATGTTTTGTTTTACTCATTCAAATGATATGCCACCTGAATGAATAGAAGATTATTGACTATGTTTAATTAATTATTAGAACTCCGCTGGTAATTAATGATGTAATATACAAATAATTTCACTTATATCATTGGCAATTTAAAATACGTTGAAAGCAATAAAAATAATAGTAGCTGTCACTTACTGAGTTCTTACTATACACCGGAACTTATGCTAATTCATTCACTTATATAGTTTTGTCCTGAACATGCTTATTATAACATTAACATATAAGGCTCATCCCAGAGGAGATGAAAATGGAGGCTGACAGACTATAAACTTTTGTGATTCAACATAGATAGGAAGTGTGGACGTTAAGATGAGCTTCTGATCCTGTCTTACGCCAGATCCTGTGCTTTAATGAGTGCCCTTTACTGACCCTCTCATGATTAATGACTTGAGCTTTCCAAAGGGAAAGGTTTGTAGCAGAAAAGACTATTGATTTTTGCTCTTTTGATTAAGTTCAGTTAAATCCATACTTAAGTGGTAGCATGCCACAGTATAAACAGATATGAAGAGGAATAAGGAACCCTCTAGTTCAAATCTCACGTCAACATCTAACCATAGGAATGAGGCTGTGAGCAACAGAATAACTGAAACAAAATGCCATTTTAGTTAGTTCAGAAAAATAAGTTCCTTCCTGAATATACATCAGTGGAAGCCAGTGCGTGTTTTGTTCAAATGCTCTAGAACTGCCACATTTTCAAGAAGTTTAAAAGTGCATATATTTTTTTCATTTCTTTATATTCAAAGAATCATATTACTGGGTAGCATTTATAAAGGAAGCAGCAGGCATCAGCTGGGATTTTGCTGATTAATTTTGGATAAGCTGCAATAACATTACAGACTACTTAAGGGTTAGACTCCACATGAAGCATTATTAAGATTTCTTAACTCTGCGGGAGTCCTACAACTCCCAGTAGTATTTCTATGTGTCCATCTTTGTCTTTTTCTCTATCTGCATGTAATAGTATTGTAAAATTCAGTTATTACAGCATCTAGAAATCTTCACTGAATCCAAATATAAATATACCATTTTATACATAAAATCAGTAAATGTTTTTCATGTGAAAATAATCTTAGCATTGAAAGAATAGGTTTTAAAGACCTTCATTTGGCCTTTAAAAATGGTCAATCTTATCTATTCTAAACATTTATAGCACATATTGTTTGCATCACAAACATAAATTATATTGCTATGCTTCCTACAAACATATACTGTCAAAGAAGGGAGAAAAGCTGGTTAATTATGAACTAGCCATGTAATCTATGGGTCCTTTTCAACCTCATCAGTCTCATTTATGGTATTGACTTAGTAATATTCTGATATTTTGTTATCTGCATTTGAATTAAAATTTACACTTTTGAAACACATTTTCAATAACAACCTCTCAAGCTCAGAACAAAATATAAGGCAGATGCAATTACACCCATCTCAAAGACCAAGAAACTAAAGAGCTAAAGCCCAATACTAAGAAATACAAATGGGTATTAATCTGAGCATTGAAATCTAGGGCATACACTTTCCTCTATATCATTTTTATAGATGAATATAATACGTAGGCATAAACACACATAATTATTTTTAAAATTGTACATATAATACAAATATATACTGATCTATCAATTTGTACACATGACCATTTATATTTCATATTGTGATTATTAAATAAGTAATATATTTCAGTTACTATTGCTTTTTACAATAGACAGGATTAGGATACAGGAATAGAGGAGGATACATTGAATGCTAGGACAGATAAAGGTATATTTTCAATGGATTCTACATAGTGCTTTAAAAAGCTGTAGCATTTTAAATTTATGTTTTGCAATCAGCTTCTTTAAATCTGTGTTGGGAAGAAGGGCATTTGACACAATCAGAGATTGAAACGAACCAAATTAGAATCTTTAAATAGAATTTGATGTTTTAACAGCAAATTGTCATAACAATAATTGACCTAGATAACACTATGATTTGAAAATCCTTTCACACAGGAGCTCCTCATTACCTTCACAGGCCTGGTTATAGCAACACCTATAAACAAATTATTATGTCTCTAATGTTTCAGTAACAAGGACTTTTGTTGATTTACTAAATATAGTATGTGTCCCCCTGAACTGTCTTAAAATTGTGCCATAATTTATTATTATTATTATTATTGAGACAGAGTCTCCATCTGTCACCCAGGCTGAAGTGCACTGGTATAATCACAGCTCACTGAGCCTCCACCTCCTTGGCTTAGGAGATTCCCCCACCTCAGCCTCCAAAGTAGCTGGAGACTACAGGCATATGCCCAACTGATTTTTCTAGAAATGGTGTCTCACTATGTTTCCCAGGCTGGTCTTGAACTCCTGGTCTCAAGCGATCCTTCCATCTCAGCCTCCTAAGGTGCTGGGATTATAGGTATGAGCCATCATGCTTGGCCATACTGTGTGATTACTTTTTTGTCTGTGATTCTAATAAAATTATATAATATTAGAAAGTAAATAATAAAATTAGTACTCCTTTTTGAAAAGGACTGGTAATGAGTTTTAAATCAACATATAACACACAGACACACACTCATACACACACACACACACACACACACACACGACTTTCAGACTCACATTCTGAAATTCTTCCTGTAAAGGAAAGTCTTCCTGTAGACTCACATTCTGCCTGTAGAGGAAAAGCAAATGTTGAAGGCCATCTCTACTGTGAAATGGTAGAGTGAAGGTCATTAAATATTTGGGGCATCTACCTATCCTTTTTTGGAAACTATTTTCAAAACATTCAAACTTTTGGCTGTGTTTGGTTTTACAACCAAATCTCCCTAGAGAAAAGAATTCAAACATAACACTGGCTTCAGATTCCTAAGCACATACTCAGGTTCCTAAGGCACTTTCTGATTGTTTTAAATCAACATGTCTGTCATACTGACTCAGCCTCAGGGATACTTGGATGAGTAAGGACAGTAGCATTGAGGATTTTAATAAACTCTGAGCATGAACAAGGAATACACTTGCACTTTCAAATCCAATAGGCACAATCTTGTGAACTTCCCTTAAAAGTTTCCATTTATCCTTAGACTGATTTCCAAAGTATTGTTTTTTCTCTGCTTATTAAAGAAGTGATAACAGATAAATCATATATGTGATATAACACATAATTTATTATTTAAAGTAGATGAAATAGAAAAGGTGAAAATAAAAGTTAACATTCTAAAACTTCAGCATAAAGTATGGTTTTTGTCAAAAAACCAAACTTGGACCTTATTTCTGTTAGAGAGGATGGATGAGAAATTTAATATTGATTTATTACTTTTAAGAGAATAAAAGTATATTGTGAAACTTCTTCTTGGAACAAATTTATACAAAAACAAAAATAAGCAATACTAGAAATAAACTAGACCATACATCAGATGAAATAACAAAAGTAGGATGAGAAAAGATTTCACAAAATTTACATAAAAGAATAATAAAACTCTGGGAATATGATTCAAAAATAATGTCAGAAATGTTATTGCTGTAGCACCATTAAGGGCTGCTAGACATTATTTTGAAAAGAACCTTACATTCTTAAATGTCATAACTTAAACCTGGACTCTGGCTCATTGCTTTCTAAATTTTCATTTTAAGGATAAAAATAAAATTATGAATAGAAAAAGAAAACCAGTAGTGAAAAATAAAGAACAGTCTTCCTGGCCTACAAAATAAAGGCTAGCCCAGGCTTTAAGGAGTAGAAAGTTCTAGAGGCCCCTGACTTTGCTGATTTGGATTACAAAGGGCTGATTTAGGAGACATAATCAGCGGGGCGGCCCATGGACTGGGCTCTCTTGTGCTATACGTCTGCAGCATCTGGAGCCCCCATCATGGTGAGAAGAGGCTTTGAAGTGTCCTCATGATGGACATTTTAGTCTGGGCAGCAAATAATTCCTGTTTATGATTAGGTCTCCATGATGAGCCCCCGTGCAAGGAGAACATTTCTGTGTCTGTTCAGTGATTCACATTACCAAAATACATAAATAGTGGCTTTGTTCTAGCTGTGAATATTATGAAGTCGTTCAATTACTATGAATACAATCAGCCTGCTTACTAGAGTTGGTAAACTCTTATTTACATCTTGGTATGAGAATATGGTATTAACAACAAACAAATTATTATTCAAAAGGTAGGATGATATATACCTCTAAAAGGACATATGATTTTGCTAGGGTTATCTTTCCTATATAAAAGAAAGGTGGCTTAAACAACAAAAATGCATTTTCTCACAGTTCTGGTGGCTGGAAATCCCAGATGTATATGTCAGTGGTGCTGGTTTCTTCTGAGGCCTCTCCTGGTTTCCAGAAGGTCACCTCCCCGCTGTGTCCTTGTATGGTCTTTCCTCTGTGTGCTTGTGTACTTGGCTTCTCTGTGTGTCCACACTTCCGCTTCTCATGAAGGCACCAGTGATGCTGGATTATCGCACACTTAAGGTCCTCATTATAACTTAATCACCTGTTTACAGACCAGATCTCAAATGCAGTCACATCTTAAGTGCTGGAGTTAGGACTTAAACACATGAATCTTGAGGGGACTCGATCCCCTCATATCAGTGACATTGGAAACATGTCAATAACCAAAAGTCATGAGAGAGATTTTTAAAGTTTCTAAAAACAGTCTTGCTGTAATTTCATTTTTAAAGATACAGGTACTTTCTATGGTTTCATAATAATTCGGTAAATCAAAAATAAAGTACTGAAATTAATTTAAATGAAAAATGAAGTATTGAAGTTAATTCAATAAAACAAGATTACTGTGAGTTTTTAAAAACTTTATATTTTTACATCTGTTTTTGGTTCACAGAAGAATTAAGAGACAGGTCCAAAGATATTCTATATTCAATCAATGATGCTTTAAAGTAACAGATTCATGCTCCTTTTTTCAAAATTATTCAACAAACCAGAAAAATTTCCCTGAGTGGACCAATGTTCATAGACTTTTTTTTTTTAAAAAGCACATAATTATTTGTCAATTTGCCTAGCACTATCTTCTTATAACCCCTAAGTAGGTGTTTTTTTTTTAATGTGATAAACATATAACACCTTCTGTGATTATGGGTAAATAAAAAGTTAATATATGAAAGCCAATAGTTTTTGTATTGCCAGAAAGATTAGGCAGTATTTTAAAAAGAAAAAAAATATGCTGTTGATCACAGGTGGAATAAAGTGTCAGATAAAAGTTTAATAAGAAATATAAAGGGCCTCTGGACATAAGTTCTTGAGTGGTACAAGAAGCAAAATTAAAACTTACACTAATTAAATTAAAATAATTCATTTTTAATTAATTTATTGATGTGAACATTTTAAATCCAAAATGAAAAAACATTTTGGAGGGAACTCTAAATAATTAATGTAAATTATTTCTTTAAAAAATTAAGTGATTAAAGCTACAGCATTGTTAGAGAGAGAGAATCTTAGGCCTCTTTCTTTGAGAGATGATGATAGGTCCTCACAGGAACAACTATACTTATCACTTCTGCATGTGTCTATAAAATTATACTTGAGAATTTTATTTATAGAAAGAATCTCTTAAGATGCAGCTATTGTTGCTATTACCTGCACAATTATCTTGACTGTCTAAAACGTTCTTTAATTTTAACTGGTTGTTTTGCTTGATAATGCTATTCTGATAATACAAGATCTTGACATCTCTTTATCTTAAAATTATATGTAACTGTACAACAGCTTTCCATTTCTTCCCTGTTCTCTCTATATGTGTGAAGGCATGAAAACCACTCCTTTGTCGGAGTGTTAATCCACACAAAAAGTCTGAAGTTCTTTGTTTTATGTAACTTGCAGCCCTTTGCCTTTTTTACATTGACAACTAAATTTCTGCCTTCCTTTTTGACATTGTTCCTCCTTATCAGGAGGAGCAGCAAATAGTTTCCTTTGCAGGGAATAGTTTCTTGATGGAGGAGGGCATCTCTTCCTTTGTCTTAATAATGATAATATGGGTGCGGTGGCTCATGCCTGTAATCCCACCACTTTGGGAGGCCGAGGCGGGTGGATCACGAGGTCAAGAGATCGAGACCATCTTGGTCAACATGGTGAAACCCCATCTCTACTAAAAATACAAAAATTAGCTAGGCATGGTGGCACGTGCTTGTGGTCCCAGCTACTTGGGAGGCTGAGGCAGGAGAACTGCTTGAACCCAGGAGGCGGAGGTTGCGGTGAGCCGAGATTGTGCCACTGCACTCCAGCCTGGGTAACAAGAGCGAAACTCCGTCTCCAAAAAAAAAAAAATAATAATGATAATAATACTTGCTTTAATCCTTATGATAGCAATGTAAAACAGGTACTGTGGGTGTCCTCCTTTTAAAGCTGTTGTTGTAGTTCGTATTGAGTGAATGCAGTTGCGTACCCTGGAGAGGAGAAATGAACCAGTGACCCTTATGAATGTGCCCAATGTTACATGTCATGTATTCCCTTTTTATGTAAAAGATATTTATTGAATGCCTAGTGTGTACCTTCATGGAGTTAAAATTCAAGATCAGATGCTTTGAACTAATTTCATGACAAAGACTGATGCCATCTTTATGTGGGTTCAGAGTGGCACATATACACCATGGAATACTATGCAGCCATAAAAAGAATGAATTCATGTCCTTTTCAGGGACATGGATGAAGCTGGAAACCATCATTCTTAGTAAACTAACACAGGCAGGAACGGAAAACCAAACACCACATGTTCTCACTCATAAGTGGGAGTTGAACAATGAGAATACATGGATATAGGGAGGGGAACATCACACACTGGGGCCTGTTGAGGGGTAGGGGAACTAGGGGAAGCATAGCATTAGGAGAAATATCTAATGTAGATGATGAGTTGATAGGTGCAGCAAACCAACATTGTACATGTATACCTATGTAATAAACCTGCAAATTCTGCACATGTATCCCAGAATTTAAAGTATAATAATAAAAAATACTTAATACTGTTTACATTAGTACTCTCCAAAATAAATCTAACAAAATATGTGCAAGGTCTATGTGAGAGAAAGTATAAAACTCTGATGAATGAATTCAAAGAAATAAATAGATATTTCATACTGGTGATTTGAAGACTAAATATTGTCAAGATGTCAGTTTTTCCTAAATTAACCTTTAGATTCAAGTAATTGAGATTTCAACTGAAATTGAAATTTATTTTGTGGCTATTGACAAACTGAAGAAAAAAGATCCAGATAGTCAAAACAGCATTGAAGGAGAAGAATGAATTCAGGGAACTGACACTACCCAACTTTAAGACTTACTCTAAAGCAGTGCTAATCAAGACAGTGTGTTACTGGTGAAAAAAAGGACAATTAGATCAATGGAACTAAATATGGAGCCCAGAAATAAACCGACACAAAATATAATAATCTGATATTTGACAAAGAGGCAAATGCAATATAATGGAGAAGGGAGTCTTTTCAACAAATGATGCTCAAATAACTGGAAATTGGCATGCAAATAAATGAATCCACATATAAATCTTATACTCTCAAGAAAAATTAACTTAAAATGAATTATAGACCTAAATGTAATAGTAAAACAATAAAACACCTAGAAGAAACGTACATGAGAAAATCTAGATGACCCTAGGTTTGGTGATGAGTCTCGAGATACAACACTAAAGATACAGTTTGGTACAGAAATAATTGATAAGTTGGACATTACTAAAGTTAAAAACCTCTGGTCTGTGAAAGACACTGGCAAAAGAATAAAAATGTAAGCCACAGGGAAAACGTTTGCAAGGTATATATCAAGTTCACAACAAATAAACAACCAGATTAAATAATCAGCAAATGATTTCAACGGACACTTCACCAAACATGTTTAAATGGCAAGCATATGAAAATATGTTCAACATCGTATGTCATTATGATGAAGTTGAAAATTAAAACAACAGTGAAATATCGTAACACTTAGAATTTCCAAAATCCAAAACACAAACAACATCAAGTGTTGACAAGGTGTGATAGCTCTTGTGGAGCATCAGGAACTCTCTTCTCTTATTCACTGCTGCCAGGAATGGAAAATGGCACCACCACTTTGGAAGACAGAGTGACAGGTCCTTACAAAACTGAACATACTCTTACCACACAACCCAGAAAATGTGCTTCTTGGTATTCACCCAAATGAATTGAAAACTTGTGCCTACACAGCACTACACAGATGTCTATAGCAGCTATATTTATAACTGTGAAAAACTTGGGAGCAACAAAGATATCCTTCAGTAGGTGAATGAACAAATAAATTGTGGTACATTCAGACAATGGAATATTATTAAAGAAATGAGATATCAAGCCATCAAAAGACATAGAGGAAATTTAAATGCATATTACCAAGTTAAAGAAGTTCATCTGCAAAGGTTACATAGTGTATTATTTCAACTTTATAACAGTCTGAAAAAGGCAACTTTATGAAGATAGTAAAAAGATCAGTGAATGTCAGGATATAGGGAAGGATAAACAGGCAGAGCACAGAGGATTTAGGGGCATTTTTAAAACTATTCTGCATGATATTATAATGGTGAACACAACATTACACATTTATTCTAACTCTTACAATGACCAACATCAAGAATGAACCCTAATTTAAATTATGAACTTTGAGTGATAATAGGTTAATGTTGGTTCAATGATTGTTACAAATGTATAACTATAGCAGGTGAGGGTGGTGGGGTGAGCAGAAATAAATGGGAAAGCTGTACTTACTGTTTAATTTTGCTGAGAACCTGAAACTGGTCTTAAAAAGTGTATAATAAATTTGTTTAAAATTCATTTTTTTATCCTGCTGATATAAAAATCCTTAGAAACATAATATTTGAACCATTATATTTATATAAATGCGGTTGTAAAGAGTTTTATTTTGATAGAAACACCAAATCGTGTATGAGAGCCAAAAGTAAAAGACATTATTTCAATTAAAAAATTCATTTATGGAATAATAATATTAACATCAAAACATTTAGTCACATCAGAAAATATTTGTTATATAATTTTAAGTAAAAAGGTAACATATGTCATAATTTATGAATCTACAGTTTTGACATATAGATTACTTTTACTTAATATTCTTGGGCAGTGGGTTTAGGAATATTATTTTTCTTATTTATATTTCTATATCTCCTGAATTAAGTTATAATTAATACATGAAATTTTTCTCATTAGAACACTGTTTTTGTTTGTCTGTCTGTTTGTTTGTTTGTTTTGAGAGGGAATTTAACTCTGTCACCCAAGCTGGAATGCAGTGGCATGATCTCGGCTCACTGCAACCTCTGCCTCCCGGGTTCAAGCGATTGTCCTGCCTCAGCCTCCTGAATAGCTGAGATTACAGGTGCGCACCACTACGCAAGACTAATTTTTATATTTTCAGTAGAGACGGGGTTTCCCATACTGGTCAGGCTGGCCTCAAACTCCTGACCTCATGATCTGCCCGCCTCGGCCTCCCAAAGTGCTGGGATTACAGGCGTGAGCCACTGAGCCCTTCCTGGAACACTATGTTTCTTAACTTGCATTCTCCGAGCCTTACATCAATCAGTCCAGAATCCCGCCTTCTGCATTCCTCGCTGATGGGTTCCTCCGCATGCTAAAGTCCTTTTGGGTTTGCTGCTCCTCATTCTGCTTTTGCACATCATCAAATGGGATGATGAGCGAATGTATGTCCGTAAACTAAAGGGCTCGTAATTATTTGAGAGAATGACCTTTCAGTTCTGAAATTGACAGTGCTCTGCCTATGAAGTTAAATTAAATTTGTTTGACATCTGCTTTCCTTCTGTCCTGGGGTTATTCACTACTGATGTCGAGACTCCATGTTTAGCATTATGACTAAGAATTAAATATTCCTGTGCAGATTTGGGAGGCTGTCTGGTCACGGAATCATATTCTGAAATCATAGAATTCTGCAGCTTAATGGACATCACTGAATATCTTAATGGGTAAACTGCTGAATCTAAAGAAGGATTAGTTATTAGGCTAGCACTGACTAAGGATTGTAACTGACATACGTAATTCTCTTAACATCAGTTATTTAATATTTTGATATCACATTATTCCAAGGGAAAAAATACGAAGATTTATACATCTGTCATTACGAGTTCCTTCTGCACAATAACCACTGCTGTTAATTGTTTATAATTTATCCTTCTAGAAAGATATTACACATGTACAAGGAAATTCAAAGAGATAGTATGTGTTTTCTTTTTTCTACAAAAAGTGACAGCGTGCCATACATAATATTCTGTAATTTACTTTTTTCTTAAAGAGTGACAGCTTAGTTATATTTTCTTATCATGTGTAATGAGATTCCTAATTCTGACTTCGGCATAAAATACCATTTTATTGACATATCTTATAGCTGGACCCCTGCCTAAGGACATTCAAGCTGTGTCTACATTTTGGTGCTATCAACAATGTTGTAATGAATTACTTTTAAGGTAGATTACTTTTAACATAATTTTGCAAATGTGTATATGTGTCTGGAAGATAAATTTTAGAAATTTAATTATCAGGTTTGATTTTTTTATACCTTTTAACAAGTAAATGTGCACGCAAATTGTACCAAAGTTTATTTTCATCATGTATATATGCTGTTCACCCCCACAAAAGTTTTCCCTCAATGCCAAGCATAGGGATATTGTTGGGCTTTCTGGTCTCTGTCAACATGATTAGGGAAAAATGGTAGCAACATAACTTTCTTGCTCACATATTTATCCTTTATTTTACTGGTTATTTTTCAAATTAAGAAGAAGGAGTAATTATGTACTAAAGAAAAACACCAGCATGGGTAACATGGGGAAACCCTGTCTCTATCAAAAATAAAATAAGCCAGGCAAGCTAGTATGTGCCTCTGGTCCCAGCTGCTTGGGAGGCTGAGGTGGGAGGATCATTTGAGCCCGGGAGTTCATGGCAGCAGTGAGCCTAGATCATACCACTGAACTCCAGTTTGGGAGACAGGGTGAGATTCTGTCTCAACAACAACAACAAAAACAAAACAAACAAACAAACAAAAAACAAAACACACAACCCATTAGAAACTGGGCAAAGGATACGAATAGACACTTTTCAAAAGAAGATATTCATGCAGCCAAAATGCATATTTAACAAAAAAAACCTCAACATTACTAATCATTAGAGAAATGCAAATTAAAACCACTGAGGTACCATCTCACACTAGTCAGAATGTCTATTATTAGAAGTCAGAAAAAAAAAACGCAAAACAGATACTACAAGGTTGTGGAGAAAAAGGAATGATTATATACTGTTGGTGGGAGTGCAAACTAGCTCAACCATTGTGGAAGACCCTGTGGAGATGCCTCAAAGAACTAAAAACAGAACTACCATTCAACCCAGCAATCCCATTACTGGGAAAATACCCAAAGGAATGTAAATCATTCTCTTATAAAGACACGTGCACGCATATGTTCATTGCAGCACTTTTCACAATAGCAAAGACGTGGAATCCACTTAAAAAATGCCCATCATGGTAGACTGGATAACCAAAATATGGTACATACACACCATGGAAAAAGAATGAGATTATGTTCTTTGCAGGAACATGGATGGAGCTTGGGGCCATTATCTTTAGCAAATTAATACAGGAACAGAAAACCAAATACCACATGTTCTCACTTCTAA
>PVKV010035228.1:0-16856 GCA_004027835.1 Alouatta palliata
CCTCCGCCTCCTGGGTTCAAGCAATTCTCCTGCCCCAGCCTCCCAAGTAGCTGGGACTACAGGCATGTGCCACCATGCCCAGCTAATTTTTGTATTTTTAGTAGAGACGGGGTTTCACCATGTTGACCAGGATGGTCTCGATCTCTTGACCTCGTGATCCACCCGCCTCGGCCTCCCAAAGTGCTGGGATTACAGGCGTAAGCCACCGCGCCTGGCCGACCATAGCCCTTTTCATACGTAATTCCTGACTGTAAACTTCCCCTTTTCATTCCTAAGACTGTAAACCATAGCCCTTTTCATATGTAATTCCTAAGACATAAACTTCCCCTTTTCATTCCTAAGACTGTAAACCGTAGCCCTTTTCATATGTAATTCCTAAGACTGTAAACTTCCCCTTTTCATTCCTAAGACTATAAACCAAACTGTAGCCCTTTTCATTCCTAAGACTGTAAACTGAGGCCTTTTTCATATGTAATTCCTAAGACTGTAAACTGAAACCCTTTTCACATGTAATTCCTAAGATGGTAAACTGAGATCCTTTTCATGTGTTAAGTTATAAACCTAAGATTCTTCCACGTGTAACATCTAAAGTATAAGCCTATATAAAGAAGGAACCTTCCTTTGTTAGGGGAGCTTGCCTGTTAAGGCAACTGTGCCCCTTGCTCCGGGCCGAATTAAACTCCTTCCTCCCATACTCCGTGTCGGAGAGATCCGTTTCCCACAGCCGCTCCTGCTACAGCAACAGGAGGCCTAAGGTGAAGACCATCCGAGAGCGCTGTGAAACTGTGGAGCACGGGAGAGTGGTGCAGAGTAGGAAATACCGCTTTGGTCCCACGAATGCCTTCTCAACATGGAGGCTGCATGAGGGTCTCCTACAGAGGACTTGTGCAAGATCTCTGAGAAGGGAGGCGACCTCTGCTCACAAGATCTGGGAGGATCTTTGCAGATGGGAGCTTGCAAGGAAGAAAAGCCCTGCAGGGCAGAGATAACCTGAACGCCACAGGCTCTGCCTAGGTTCTCAGAATCTGGAGTGATTTTGATTGTCTGTGTATGCAATGCTGGGAGATAAAAGCCCCTTGATGCATTGGGTGTGGTCAGAACTGGTGGTACCCTATGGCTATGCTTCTGATGCAAATGCACCTTGATAGCAACCGGGTGGTGGAATTCAGTGTTCTAGGTTTGCGTAAGAATCAGGTCCATTACTGAATACTGCAGACCACACTGCTCCCCATGGCTATCTTGCCCACATTAGTCTCAAGGCTTCTCCCTATAGTCTCAAGGCATCCCCCATCACCTCCCCTGCTCCCTAACCCCTCAATTAACAAGTGTATGCACCTAATGAAGTCTCTACACTTGCTGGTCCCCTGGATCCGTGCTGTAAAATTCTACTCTTTAAAAAAAAAAAAAAAAAAGCCAGGCGCGGTGGCTCACGCCTGTAATCCTAGCACTTTGGGAGGCCGAGGTGGGTGGATGACCTGAGGTCAGGAGTTCAAGACCAGCCTGGCCGTCACGGTGAAACCCCATCTTTAAAAAAAAAAAAAAAATTTCTACTCTTGTGTCTTTGTCTTTTTTTTTTTTTTCTCAATCCCTCGTCACCGCCAGGACTAAGGGCACTCACAAACAGGGCTGCGGCTGGTTCCCAGCACCTCATCACTCTCTCCTCCTGAGGTGCTCTTGCGGGACCATCACGTCTGTGAGTTCAGCCCTGCCTGCTCCTGCACCCCACCCCACCCCCCACCCCGGGAACTTCTATCGTTTCCCAGCTGCCCTATCTGCAGGACCGTCACTTACGGTTCCATCAAGCTCTTCAACTGCTTTGTGAATTATCTGGTCGATTGGTTTCTGTGTGTGTCCAGGACTATAAATTTTATTTCCAAGATTTCCACCTAGTTGATTGAAACAGGCATTCACTGATGTGTTCACTCAACAAACTCCCACGAAGCCACCTCTGCAGGACACCTGCAGGCACTTCCTGCTCCCAGAGGGGCATGCTGGCATCTGGAGGGAGAAACCGAAGGAGACTGGCAATCTTTTTTTTTTTTAAGATGGAGTTTTGCTCTGTCGCCCAGGCTGGAGTGCAGTGGCGCAATCTCGGCTCACTGCAACCTCCGCCTCCTGGCTTCAAGTGATTCTCCTGCCTCAGCCTCCCGAGTACCTGGAATTCCAGGTGCCCACCACCACACCGAGCTAATTTTTTTGTACAGTTAGTACAGATGGGGTTTCACCATGTTGGCCAGGCTGGTCTCAAACTCCTGATCTCAGGTGATCTGCCCACCTTGGCCTCCCAAAATGTTGGGCTTACAGGCGTGAGCAACCTTGCCCTGCCTGTGGGCTGCAATCTTTACAGGTTCTATCATGGAAAATTTCAAGCAAAGGCAAACAGAGACATAACTGTGACATCAGTGTTAATGAACCCATCACCCAGCACTGGCCAATCTTGTTTGATCTAAATTCCTCGCCATCCTCTTCCCACCCTGACTCTTCCAAATTATTCTGAGGAAGCCTCAGCCACTACCTCATTTCATGCATATATTTGAGTGTCTATCTCTAAAAGATAAGAACTTTTGAAGAAACACAACCACTCCACCATCCTTACACCTTAATAACAGGCCCTCATTGTCTTTCTTTCTTTCTTTTTTTTTTTGAGATGGAGTTTCACTCTTGCCACCCAGGCTGGAGCGCAATGGTGTGATCTCGGGTCACCACAACCTCCACCTCCCACGTTCAAGTGATTTTCGAGACAGCCTCCCGAGTAGCTGGGATCACAGGCATGCACCACCACGCCCAGCTAATCTTGTATTTTTAGTAAGAGACGGGGTTTCTCCATGTTGGCCAGGATGGCCTGGAACTCCTGACCTCAGGTGATCCACCCATCTTGGCCTCCCACGGTGCTGGGATTACAGGTGTGAGCCACCGGGCCTGGCCGATTTTCAGCATCATCAGGTATCTGGTCAGTGTCATCACCGAGATTGTTGAGGAATGTGCTTTGTTTTGTTTACCGTGTGCGTGACTCAGGATCCAGATGAGGCTGCTGGTCTACACTCCACTTCCTTTTCATTGTGGTTTCTCATATCGTATCTTCTTCAATGCCCTGCACGTTGGTCCTGGAAGAAACAGTTCTAGTCCTGAGAGTTTCTGCTTACATTCCAAGCTGTCTCCCACCAATCCCCGAATCCTGTAAATCAATGTGAGACCTGGAGGCCTAATCAGTGTCTTAGTTCAGGTCCCCAAGAAGCAGAGCCCGAGATTCGGGGCTTGGGTTGGGAGCTTTCCTCGGGCGACCACTTTAGGAAGTCAGAAATGGGCAGGGAGTGTGAAATGGGAAGAAACAGAAACGTGGAAGAAAAGGTGCCCCCAGGGCTGCCCTTGAGCTCCCCCGAACTGTGGCCCCAGGGCTGCCCCTCGCCCTTGCCAGAGAAGGCCTGGGACAGACTCACCGCAGGGGCTCCCCGGGAGCAGCCGGAGGGCCGAATCTGGGTGGTGGACGGGCACCTGCTGCACCTGTATTCAGGGTGAATTTTTTAGCAAGGTCTCGTTGAAGCCCCATCGGTTTCCTACCAGGAGGCTCCTAACATCCAGCTGTGTCTCTGGTGATGTTCACATCAATGACGGTTGTTACCTGTGTCATTATCTCACTGGGGTGTGAAAGGGGGAGAGTTTATTCTAAAATTTCTTCATTTACCTGCTGGAATGTTTCTGGAGAGAAGCAAGCATTCCACAGGTCTTTGCCGCCTCCAGGTGCAGGGTGCGTAAGGAAAGATGAGTGGCTGGTTGGTCCCCACTCTTTGCCAGTTTTGTAAGAAAAAGCTGGTGCCCCAGAGTCCATTTACAGCATCTTTTTGTTTGTTTGAGATGGAATTTTGCTCTTGTTGCCTAGGCTGGAGTGCAATGGTGCAATTATAGCTTACCTCAACCTTCGCCTCCCGGGTTCAAGGAATTCTCATGCCTCAGCCTCCCCAGTAGCTGGGACTACAGACCTGCACCACCATGCCCGGCTAATTCTGTATTTTTAGTAAAGATGGGGTTTAACCATGTTGGTCAGGCTGGTCTCAAACTCCCGAACTCGGGTGATCTGCCCACCTCAGCCTCCCACAGTGCTGGGATTACGGGCCTGAGCCGCCGCGCCCGGCCTCACAGCATCTTTTTTGCTGTTGTCGTTGATTACTAATCTTGTATTGAAAGCAGTAAGAGATTCCATGACACCAAATAGACCAGTTCTGAGGTTTCCCCAAGATACATTTTACAGCTCGAGCTTCTTCAGTGTTTATCAAAATACAAAAGAAAAAAGTAGAGGTTGTCTTTTTTTGTTTTTTGTCTTTTGTTTTTAAAGACGGGGTTTCACCATGTTGGTCAGGCTGGTCTTGAACTCCTGACCTCAGGTGATCTGCCCGCCTTAGCCTCCAAAGTGCTTGGATTACAGGCGTGAACCACCACGCCTGGCCGAGGTTGTCTTTTTTATTTTTTGAGACGGAGTTTCGCTCTTGTTACCCAGGCTGGAGTGCAGTGGCGCGATCTCGGCTCACCGCAACGTCCGCCTCCTGGGTTCAAGCGATTCTCCTGCCTCAGCCTCCCGAGTAGCTGGGACTACAGGCACGTGCCACCATGTCCAGCTAATTTTTGTATTTTTAGTAGAGACGGGGTTTCACCATGTTGACCAGGATGGTCTCGATCTCTTGACCTCGTGATCCACCCGCCTCGGCCTCCCAAAGTGCTGGGATTACAGGCGTGACCACCGCGCCTGGCCTCAGAATGGATTTCAACACAGCTCTAAAGCCAAGAGCGTGCCCGGCTCTCCCAACACAGCGACTCCTGGAGGCCAGGTGCCCACAGGCCTACATCCCCTCTCAGCGCTCAACAGTGACTTGATTTTTCTTTTTACAATAAAAAAAGCTGAGTAATGTTGCATAGGAGTACCAGAAACTGCCTCATTGGAAACAAAAACTATTTACATTAAATAAAATGCCTGGCCGCAGTCTGTGCCTGCCACATTTACAGCACGGTGCGATGCCCACGGTGACCAAACCACGGAGGCAGCTTCTGGCGCCCACACCACGAGCCACACGTTTGCCACATGAGAGTAAAGCAGAGGACGAGAGGAGTGGGGGTGGGGGTTGCATTCACTTCTGGTTCTGGAGCTGATTGGACAGCCAGTCCAGTCCTTCATAGAGCCCATCGCCGCTGGTGGCCTGAATGTACCAGTTCCCGTGGCGTAGGGAGTGCGGCCCCAGCTTGTCTGTGATCTCAGCCGCATTCATGGCACTGGGGAAGTCCTGCTTGTTGGCGAACACCAGGAGGACGGCATCCTGGAGCTCGTCCTCAGCCAGCATCCTCATGAGCTCCTCACTGGCCTCCTTCACGCGCTCACTTTCACTGTCATCCACCACGAAGATCAGGCCTTGTGTGTTCTGGAAGTAGCGGTGCCACAGAGGCTGAATCTTGTCCTGGCCACCCACATCCCACGCAGTGAAGCTGATGTTTGTGTACCCCACGGTTTCCACATTGAAGCCTATGGTGGGAATGGTAGTCACGATCTCACCTAGCTTAAGCTTGTACAGGATCGTGGTCTTTCCCGTGGTATCCAGGCCCACCATGAGGATGCACATTTCCTTTTTGTCAAAAAGGTCCTTGAAAGGGTTGGCGAAGATGTTCCCCAAGCTTGTGGACAGGTGGAAGGACACTGGCCAGGGACACCTCAGCGGGTGCTGTTCTAAGCCAGGCGTTGGTTCCGCTCCCACAGGATGGCGGCTCTCCTTGCAGCATTTTTTTACTGGCATTATGGATTTGTGGGATAAGCATCCTTGGTGTGCTTTAACCAGTGGCTTGAGTTGTGGCCGGCAGGGGTCTCTTTGGGTGGGCTTCAGGCCCTGTGGTCTTCACAGCTTCAGTTTCCTCGTCCATCTCCTGATCCATACCCAGGCACATTCAGCCCTCCTCTCACTCCTGGAGCCTCTGAAACAGTGACAGCTGCTTCTATGCACAGACCTCATTCTATACCAGCGTGGTTTCCAGGTCTGCTTCCACTGATGGACTTTCTTCCTCATCGTGGGTCATATTTTCCTTCTTTGCATGTCTGGTAACTTTTGATTAGATGCAGACGTTGTTCACTTTCCCTGTTGAGTTCTGAGTATGTTTGTATTCCCATTAAATATCTCTGTGCCTATCCTCTCCAGCCTTCTGAGCTTTGTGAGTGTGGACCAGCTCAGCCTTCGCTCCTGTCCCACAGCTGACCATCCTGCTTGGTGCCTCTGGGCCACGAGGACATCCTGGGGCCAGGAGGAGTGTAAAGACTCCAAGCCCTGTTCCGCCAGCTTCTTTCTGGAGTCCTTCCCAGCTCTGGGTGCTCCCGCCTGCCCCATCCTGGAGCTCTGGCTGTGGGCAGCCCCTCCTCTCTGCCCCTGCCCTGTGGACTCTGGTGTGCGGGCCTCCCTGGCTGCCAGCTTTGTCTCCTCCACGCAGCTCCTCTCCCTGAGTGGCGGTTGGGAGGCTTCCTTTAGGTCTCACCCCATATGTTCCTCTCTCAGGGATCATGGCCCATGGTACCTGATGCCCAGTGTCTGAGAATCCTTGGATGTATTTTCAGCTGCTTCAGGGAAGAGGTTCACTCGGGCCCTGCACACACATGCTGATGGTGAAGAGAGTGAGGCTCTGAGGTTTGCCTCCACGTTGCGTGAAAATACGTCATCTTCTGGCTTTGCAGTCAGTGCTGCCCATCTGAGTTTCAATCTGCTTTGTAGTTCTACGTGTTTCACGAGGAAATTCAGGGAGATACAAAATTTTTGCTACTGCCACCATCTTCCCATAATCCACAAGGATTTATTTAGGTATTTATTTTATTTTGAGACAGGGTCTTCTTTTGTCATCTGGGCTGGGACTACAGTCGTGAGCTGTGCTGGCCTCCAAAAGCATTTTTAGCGCAGGCAAATGGGAGGAAGGTTCAATGGTAAATGGATAGAATGTTCAATGCCCCCACCCTTGGGCCTTGGCTGAGTGGGTCCCTGGAGGGTGTGGGTGGGATACGCACTGGCTGCCGATGGATGGGCCATGGATGGCTGGCGTGGGCATGAGAGGAAAAGGGTGCAGAGGACTCCAGGCTCTTGCCTCAGGACTGGTGGGGGTGAGGTGCTGGGTGCACAACAGACTCAGTAAGGCCTGGGGAAGCCATCCTGCCATGTCGCGTTTGAGCTTCCTAACGACATTCAGCAGAAACGGCTGAACACAGAGCACAGAGCTCAGAGTCCAGGCCAGGCACAGCTGACAGCCAGCAGGAGAGAAGTGCGCTGCCCAGAGGAAGGGTTTGGGCCTCCCTGAGGAGGGGCCTGGGGCCGGGAGCTGGAGTAAGTTCTAAACTGCAGCTTACTGCTCTGCCTCTTCCTGGGGCAACCGCCCGCAGCCCAGGACTGCTCCTGGCCCTTCTAGCCACCTGCCTTGCACTCCCTGCACCAACACCTTGCCCCTGCCTCCTTCAGGGATGACCCCCAGCCCTCCCCTCCACATCTGAAGCCTGCCTTCCCCAGCTGAAAACTGCAGTCAGGGCTCTTGAGGAGGGCCAGCTGCTCCAGCACCCCAATCCCAGGCAGCCCTCCCCAGTGGGCACCTCCCCAGCTCTCCTGGGCCACCCCATGGCTTCAGGGAGCCCTCTCTACCTCCCCTCCCGTGGCCGCAGGAGTGAGCCTGGGAATGCTGTATATGTTCACATCTCTGCTCTGTGCCCTCCTCCCACCCTAATAACGCGCCCACCCAGTGCTGGAGGTCTCTGGAGAGCCCCAGCTCTTCTCAGTCTCCTCTCAGCGGCGGACCCAAGCCGTGGCTGGTGGCTGCTCCCCGAGGTCCGACTCCTGACTTCTCCACGGGGTGTGCCACGGCTGGCAGAGGCTCCCCGGGGTCCGACTCTGGGACCCCGGGGAGGTCGGTCACGTGGACCACGTGGACGGCTTGGGGTCACTCCCTGGGCCACACCCTCTCCCGATGAAACAAGCTAACAACTCCCTACTCCTGTTCCACGCCGGCATCCCACAGCTCCAGCGCACCAGCTCACGATAGTCTAGGACCCGGCGGGTCCCCCAGCGCAGGGCGGCCCCGTCTGTCTCCTGACCACGCCCCTCGTGGCCCCTCCCCCTGCTCCGCCCCTGGTCCTCGCGCCCCGCGGGTCCCTCGGCCGAGTCCTGCCCCGACACGCCTGAGCCCTCTGACCACGCCCGCCCCCGCCCCTATCCCCGCCCCTTACCTCCCGGCCCCGCCCCCGCCCCGGCCCCGGGGTGGGAACCGAGCCACACACCGCGCATGCTCTGAGCGCGGCGCCCCCGACGCGGCGCTCGGCTCAGCTCGGGCATTTCCGCCTCTTTGTTTTAAACTCCGGACGGGCTTTTTTCTCCTCCTCTTGGGGGGGACCCAGAGGGAGCGGCGCCCCCTCCCCCCTCCGGCGCGGACCCCGCGTGCGCCCCGCTCGCCCGCAGCCCGGAGACCGCAGGTCAGTCAGTCCGCTCCGCCTGGCCTGGGCCTGTGGCGCCCGCTCCTCAGGCTGCGGCCTCGGCCCGTGTCCGGCCCGGAAGGCTCCGAAACCCGGGCCCGCTCTCCGGCGTCCCCGACGGCCGGGCGGAGGAAGCCCTTGGCAGGCCCCGGAGAGGGCTGGAGCCCAGGAGGCCCGACACCCCAGCCCGGGCAGGACTCCGGGAGGTCGAAGACCCCAGCACAGGCAGGACCCCGGGAGGGCCAAGACCCCAACCCAGGCGGGACCCAGATCCCAGCCCAGGCAGGACCCCGGGAGGGCCAAGACCCCAGCCCAGGCAGGACGCCCGGGGGGCCGAGACCCCAGCCCAGGCGGGACCCCGAGAGGGCCGAGACCCCAGCCCAGGCAGGACGCCGGGGGGGCCGAGACCCCAGCCCAGGCAGGACGCCCGGGGGGCCAAGACCTCAGCCCAGGCAGGACCCATACGCCAGCCCAGGCGGGACCCCGGGAGGGCCGAGACCCCAGCCCAGGCAGGACCCATACCCCAGCCCAGGCGGGACCCCGGGAGGGCCGAGACCCCAGCCCAGGCGGGACCCCGGAAGGGCCGAGACCCCAGCCCAGGCAGGACCCCGGGAGGGCCAAGACCCCAGCCCAGGCAGGACCCCGGGAAGACGGAGACCTCAGCCCAGGCAGGACCTAGGAAGGGCCAAGACCCTAGCCCAGGCAGGACCCAGGGAGGCCAAGACCCCAGCCCAGGCAGGACCCATACTCCTACCCAGGCAGGACCCCGGGAGAGCCAAGACCCCAGCCCAGGCAGGACCCCGTCAGAGCCAAGACCCCAGCCCAGGCGGGACCCCGGGAGGGCCGAGACCCCAGCCCAGGCGGGACCTAGGGAGGCCAAGACTTCAGCCCAGGCAGGACCCCAGGAGGGCTGGGTCCTCAGACCAGCCAGCATCTGAAGAAGTTGGGCCCTGGGACTGCACGGGACCCCCAGCATGCCAGGACAGGTCATCCAGGAGGGTCTGACCCTGGGACAGGCTACCGAGAAGAGCTGGGGCCCCAAGATGGGTCACCAAGGAAGGTCGGACCTGGCCACCTGGCAGGGACCAGGGAGGGCTAGGACCCTGGGAAAAATCATGGAGGAGGATCAGACCTAGGGACCAGGCAGAATCCAAAGAATGCCAGAACCCCAGAATAGGTACCCAAGGAAGGTCCCGCCTTAAAGTGGGCCACAGATGAGGGCCAGGACCCCACGACCATCACTCCGGAGGACCTGACCCTGAAGCAGTCCTGTGAGCACTGCTCGGGCCCTGAGACCACCCCTTCTCCCCCAGAGGCTCGGACCCTGAGACAGCTCCATTTCCCCCACCCCGGACCCTGAGACCACTCCATCTCCCCAGGGGATGGCCTTGGACCCTCAGAGATGGCCCCATCTCCCCCATCTGCTGGGACCCTGAGACCGCCCCATCTCCCCTGGGGGGACTGGGAGCCTGAGACAACCCTGTCTCCCTTGGGGGCTGGGACCCTGAGAACCCCGTTTCCCCCAGGGTGGCTGGGACCCTGAGACAGCCCCATCTCCCCTGGGGGGTGCTGGGACACAGAGACAGCCTCATCTCCCATGGAGCGCTGGGACCCTGAGACAGCCCCATCTCCCCTCTGGAGGCTGGAACCCTGAGACTGGACAGTGAGAGGGACTTATGACATGGACAGGGTCCTAGATGACCAGGACCTCAGATGGGGTCACTTAGGGTTGGGACACTGGGTATGGACAGGGGGAGGGGAGAAGGCTAGGCTTTCAAGGAGGACCTGATGATAGCTAGAACTTCCAGACAGGTCCTCAGAGGAGCTGGGACTCCCGAACAAGTCACTGAAGAGCATGTAGACCCCAAAACCAGATTGTAAGAAGTACTGGGACCCTGGGGTGGGATCCGGAAGTGTCCTCCATCTGCCTAGCCCACTCAGCTGGATGCGCCTGCTGTGAAGGCCCAGGCACCTGGCATCCTGGTACCTGAGGCCCTTTCCACGAGACCCTGGCCCAGCCCCACAGCCCCTGCACACAAGCTTCCTAGGTATGAGGCAGGGGACTCAGGGTTCCAGGAGCTCCCAGCCCACAGGCTCCACGCCTCAGGCTGGCACTGTGCCCTCCCCTCCTCTCAGCCCCTCGTCCAGGGCTGCTGTCCTTCCCTCGCCTTGGCCATGGTCCGTGTCCAGCACCTTCAACCCTCCTGCCCCTCCCCACTTTCAAGGTTACCTGAGTGCCCCCTTCCTCAGTGTAGAGGCATTTTCAGTGTCTGAGAGACTCAAAGGAGGGTTGGGGTCTGAGCTGGGATGACTCCTGGGCATATTTTGGGGACAGTTGGTCCAAGTCAGGAAAGTTGGAGCAGGCATGAGTGTTTTCCACTCCCTCTCCACTCCAGGAAGGGAAGGAATTGAAGCATCCTGGTGGGGGGGCATGGGGTGTGGGGGGGTCTTTATTTCTCTCAGACCTTTGAATCAGCCTTTCATCTAGAACTTGTGGGTGTTTTCCTTTAATTTAGAAGTGGTAATGAAAGTGTGGGGTGCGGTTTTTATACTGTGTGAGGTGTTCACAGTGAGTGGTCTGTGCTGTCCTTTGACTAGGGAAGGATTGTCCAGTGAGATCGTGTCAGGGTGTTTCTCGAGGGTGGTCAGGCCAAGAGCCCACTCCTAGAGGGTATGGCTTGGCTGCTAGCGTGCAGTGCACATTTCCTGAAAGAGTGAATGAATGATGCATGAACAAATGAATGAAAGGCGGTAGATCCTCAGAGACATCCACTCAGATAAGGCGTGTACAGTTGTGTGGAAGCTGGGCAATAAGATGAGGTGTAACCCTGAAACTCTAGCTCTCTGGACTCCCAAGAGAGACACTGAATTAGATGGTTCGGGATTTCATCTTTGCCACAACTTCACTTCTTGGTTACTTAGGAGAAAACCACTTTAGGTTTTCAGCTTAACATTTGAGGGTACTGAATGTCAGCCAAATGTGTCCCTGCCTGGTCGGCCTAGACCTAGAAGCTTTTATTTGCTCAATGTAACCGCCTGGGACCTTTTACTCAACACTTCCTTCTGATTTGCTCTTTTGACATATCCTTACTGTCTTTAAAACTTAATTTGCTTTGTGAAATTGTGGAAGAGGCTTGCGAAGCTGAGGATTCAGGTTTGTTTGGCTCTGTGCTGTCTGGTTCCCAGGTTTTTAGAGGTATGGCTGTCCCGAGTGGAGCAGATTACCCCAAACCTGTGCCTTAAACTGGCAATCAGATAGTATCTTACTGTTTCTGTGGGTCAGGGCTCCAGGCGGGTCCTCTGGCTCAGGAGGCTCCCATCTGGGGCTGTGTCTCCTCTGGTTCAGGAGGCTCCCATCTGGGGCTGTGTCTCCTCTGAAGGCTGGACTGGGAGTGTTTGCAGTCAGGCTGCATCACGTGACTGCGGGTTGGAGACCTCAGTTCCTTTCTCTATAGGGCGGCTCCGAGGGTGCCCATGCCAAGCCAGAGAGGGACAGGAAGGACGTCCCAGACTGTGGAGTGACATTCTATCATTTTGCCAAATTCTCTTTGCCAGAAGTGAGTCATTAGGCCCCTACATGGTTGGGAGGGAGCTGCAAACGGTGAGCATACTGTGGGCAGGTGTGGTCACTGGAACCACCTAAAGCCTGCCCAGCGCAGTGATGCTGTGAGCCTGGCATCTGCCAGGGCACTGGAGAGACAGCCCCTAAGTGAATCAGCTGTGGCACGTAGACTGCTGTGTTAAGACGAGGATGTGACCATCCAGCTGTCTCTTTAATTGCTGTGGCCTTCTCCGGTGTCACTGCCGTGATAGAGATATTTGTGATGTGTAAAGGAAGATAAATTACAGATAGGAAAGATTCTTAGGAATTAACCTGCAATTTGGAATATGAGTAGCAAGCCGTGAGACCCTGCAAATTAAATGACAGGGTGTGTGTCACTGATGTTGGAGTCTAACAGCTTCAAGTGCGAGTGTTTTACTTGTTCCCAGAGTCCCCTTATTTTATTCATGCCAGTGGTCTTACTCCAGAAATTATCAACCGACTTCCGTTAAGTTTTCCTAAACCACTTTAAATATACGTTGGAAATGTTTTTACCGGTCACTGTTGGCCTCGTGCCTGCAGTTATGTGTGACTTCATAACGGTGCTGTAGGAGACGTGAGACCCTGACCATGCTGGACATTTGGCCCATGTGAGGGCTTAGGTCCAGGGTGCAGGCACCACTGCCAGCCAGATCGTCTGCCCCCAGCCCATACTCTCCGCCCCACAGGGAGCTGGACCCACGCCTCCCCCCGGTTCGGGGCTGCAGCCAGGGCCATGAAGGGGACCTGTCCTGGACTCTGGAGACCTCAGTCTGCCCCTCCCACCACGCCGCACTCTCCAGACTTTCAGCGGCTCCGGCAGCGTCGAGGAGAGGCAGGGGCCCTTCGCTGGGGGCTAGAATAGTTTACTTGGGTGTTTTCATTTGGGTTATGAAGTGAGTCTTGTTTTGGTGTATACTGTTACTCTTTTGTTTCTTTTTTTTTTTTTTTTTTGAGACAAGAGTTTTGTGCCCAGGCTGGAGTGCAGTGGTGCGATCTCGGCTCACCGCATCCTCCCCCTCCCAGGTTTAAGAGATTCTCCTGCATGAGCCTCCGAATAGCTGGGATTACGGGCATGCATTACCACACCCAGCTAATTTTGTATTTTTTAGTAAAGACGGGGTTTCTCCGTGTTGGTCAGGCTGGTCTTGAACTCCCAACCTCAGGTGATCCCCCCGCCCCAGCCTCCCAAAGTACTGGGATGACAGGCGTGAGCCACAGCACCAGGCATGAGCTGAGATCGCACCACTGCACTCCAACCTGGACAACAAGAGCAAATGGCAGGACTTGTTTTGTTTGCAGCCTTACAATTGAAGTTAAAATGGAATTTTTCTACAGAATTAGCCGGGTGTGGTGGTGGGCGCCTGTAATCCCACCTGCTCAGGAGGCTGAGCCAGGAGAATTGCTTGAACCCAGGAGGTGGAGGTTGCAGTAATCTGAGGGCACTGCTGCCCTCCAGTGTGGGTGACAAAGCGAGACTTTGACTCAAAAAGGAAAGAAAATGTAATTTTTCTTTTACCGTTGAAATACAGTGAGGTTTAGGGACAGTTTCCTGTTGTTGATCTATTTTTTTATTCTGATATTTGCTGTTAATATTGCAAAAATATGGCACAATTCATTGTGCTTTAAAAATTTAAATTATTTTTAATTTTCTACATTGATAGTTTATCATTGAATTTTAAAAATGTGAGGCCTTAAGAAAAGCAACAAAACTATCTTTCCCGATCGGCCACATTTCTCCCACAGAACTGAGTTATGCAAAAGCCAGAATGGCAAAGAGCAACAGTAAACATTGCCTGGGTGCGATTTTGTAGAATTATCCCCTAAATTGAGCAAAGCTCCCATTGATAGGAACTAATGCTCTCTGGAAAATATAGTCCTTCAACCTGTGGTTATGTTGACTTGCTTTTTTTCTTTTGTCGTAGTTGTTTTGTTTTGAGACGGAGTTTTGCTCTCGTTGCCCAGGCTGGAGTACAATGGCATGATCTCGGCTCATGGCAACCTCTGCTTCCCGAGTTCTAGCAACTCTCCTGCCTCAGCCTCTGGAATAGCTGGGATTGCAGGCACACGCCATCATGCTCAGCTAATTTTTTGTATTTTTAGTAGAGATGGGGTTTCACCATGTTGGCCAGGCTGCTCTTGATCTCCTGCCTTCAGGTGATCGCCCACCTCAGCCTCCAAAGTGTTGAGATTACAGGCATGAGCCACTGTGCCCGGCCAATAAACTCTAATGTTCACGTACACTTAGAGAGTGGAGGTTAATTGAGGTTTGTTGGGTTATTATTTTTTTTTTTTTGCAAGTTCATTGATACTTGCTGGGCTTTGCTACATTAGCAGCAAATTCCAGATGTTTAATAAGCAATAGATGGAAAGAGGACGTCTGTCTGCAGGCTTACCTGAAGCTCCCTCTAATCCATGGGTCCTGTGGGCCTCATGGGTGCTATGTGGCCTTGTGGGGCCTGTGTGGCCTTGTGGGGGCTGTGAGGCCTCATGGGACTGTGTGGCCTCTGGGAGCCTGTGGGCCTTATGGGGCTCTGTGGGCTCGTGGGTTCTATGTGGTCTCGTGGGAGCTGTGTGCTTCGTGGGTCCTGTGGGGGCTGTGGGCCTGGTGGGTCCTGTGTGGGCTTGTGGGGGCTATGGGCCTGGTGGGTCCTGTGTGGGCTTGTGGGGGCTGTGTGGGCTCATGGGCATTGTGTGCCTCGTGGGTCCTGTGTGGGTTCACAGGGGCTGTGGGCCTGGTGGGGCTATATTGGTTCATGGGGGCTGTGTAGGCCTCATGGATCCTGTGTGGCCTCGTGGGGGCTATTGGCCTTGTGGCTATGTCTCCTATCTGAGTCTTGTGAGCTGTTACATCTCCAGGTTCTTGATTAGGGCCTGGCCCATATTAGGTGCTCAATAAACAGTAACCGACGCTGATCCTCATGGATGCTGTGTGGAGCTGTTCTGAGCAGCGTGCATATTAACGTGTTTGACTCCTGCTGCCGCCCAGGAATCAGACCAGCATGAGCCTGGCATGGCAGAGGGTGCACAGGGCCGGCGTGGATGGAATGTGAGGCCTCCAGGGCTCGCCTTTCAACTTCTTCAATTTTAAGTGACTTTAATTTCCTTTTTTACCCTAATTTTTATTAACAAAAAGAATCACAATGGAGAATAATGCAGAGAGTTATACAGTGAGCACCTGCTGTGGTCTAAACGTCTGTGTCCCCCAGAATCCATGGGGGGACCCTAATCCCCAAGGTGGTGATGTTGGGCGTGGGGCCCTCTGGAGGCTCTGCCTGGATGACCAGGGCTAGCCCCTTTCTATCACTGAGGACGTGAGGGAAGGCGCTGCCTGTGAGGACTCGGACCCCACCAGCCCCTAAATCTGCCAGCCCCAAAATCTGTCTTGATTTTGGACTCCCAGCCTGCAAAACTGAGAAATGGGTTCTGTGGTTTGTCAGCTGCTCGGTGTAAGGTGCTTCAGTCGCAGCCACCTGAACAGACCAGGACGGCACCCTCTGCCGCCCAGACCCACTTGTGCTTCCTCTCCTTCTCTGAGTACGTCCTGGCTCCAGACAGGATGGGCCTTGCTGGGAAGGTTAGAGTCCCACCTGAGAGCAAGAACAAGGGGGGGACCCCATGCTGCTGCACCCCACCGTGACCCTCGGGTGGTGGCACGTACTCCACGGTGGCAGCTGACCCCCAGGCCGCTTTCCATCTCCCCAGCTGTGACAGTGGCACGAACTCCACAGCGGGGCTGACCCCCAGGCCGCTCTATGTCTCCCCAGCTGTCTTGAGAATGTCTCCACCTTTTCCTCAGCCAGAATCTGCTGGGGCCTGGCCTTGTCCTGGAGGTCCTGGCCCTTCTGACCCTACCAGGTGACATCCCGTGGCGCTGGAGGTCTTGTCTCTGTCCATGGACCCGGCTTGCGTCCTTCCCACCTGCTGGCTTCTGCCAGTCCAGCAGAGGCTTCGCCCTGACCCTTCTGTCTCTGCAGGGACCCTTGTCATTAGCTCAGGCACACCTGGCACTCCCAATTCTGAGTTAGCTTATTTGGGACCTTAATTCCACCTTCAAAAGTCCCTTTAGAGCAGTCTTTGGGTCAGGATGTGAATAACTGGAGGATGTCTGTGTACACCAGAGTTCCAGATTCTCGGCACCGTTTCCAAATTCTGCCCACCGGAGTCTGGCCTCTGGTGACTCCAAATTTATATGCTTCACAAACGCACACTGCATTCACCTCTTCCCTTCCAAGGTTCCCAGGATCTTCTCAAGGGTGGCATCAGCTCAGAGTCCCAAGGCCACCCCCAGGTGATGTGCTCAGCATGGGTGCAGCACCAGGGTGGACCTGGGCGTCCAGACGGCTACTTGCCAGTTCAGGCCCAGCTGTTCTGTTCAAACAGGGACATGGATCGAGCCAGGAGTCCCTGGGCCACAGCAGTTCCCATGGTGGAGGGGAGAGGGGGCAGACACCAGCTGGCTCCTAATGAGGTTTCAGGCTGGAGGCCCTACTGGCCTGGGCCCCACCCATGGAGCTGCCTCACATTTGCTGGGTTGAGCATTGGCAATTGGGTAACTCCTTCAGCTGCTCCCAGCCCTACACTGAGGGGGTCCCACAGCCTCTGGGCCTGTTTTTACTTTCTCCTGCTTCTGTGCAGATTGAGCAAGAGAATTAGGCTTCTGTGTGACCCTGGAGACACTGTGAGTGTGAGAATCGGGTGTGGGTGCTGAGACCCTGTAGACACTGAGTGTGAGAATGGGATGTGGGTGCTGGGACCCTGTAGGTACTGTGAGTGTGAGAATCAGGTGTGGGTGCTGGGACCCTGTAG
>PVKV010035229.1:0-16856 GCA_004027835.1 Alouatta palliata
GGTGGCTCACGCCTGTAATCCCAGCACTTTGGGAGGCCGAGGCGGGTGGATCACGAGGTCAAGAGATCGAGACCATCCTGGTCAACATGGTGAAACCCCGTCTCTACTAAAAATACAAAAAATTAGCTGGGCGTGGTGGCACGTGCCTGTAGTCCCAGCTACTCGGGAGGCTGAGGCAGGAGAATTGCTTGAACCCAGGCGGCGGAGGTTGCGGTGAGCCGAGATCGCGCCATTGCACTCCAGCCTGGGTAACAAGAGCGAAACTCCGTCTCAAAAAAATAAAATAAAAAAAAAATAAGTGTGAATGAAGGAATACAGGAACAAGCGAATGAAGAAAGGAAGTGAACCTTGGACCAAGATAAATGTGTAGGGAGGCAAGAATTCAGGCACAGAACGGAGGCAGCACTCACCTGTACAGTTCCATGAGAAGAGACAAGACAGGACACTTCTGAGGCGGCACAGATCTGTGAGATGAGTTGGGGGCGAAATGCCTGTTCAAAGCTCACTGCCATGGCAGCTGCCACCAGATCACCTCCCACTAGCCTCCTCTAGACCCTCAGGGACCTCTCCCCATCCCACACGCCTCAGCCTCCCCCATCAGAGCCAGTTAGCACAGGCAGGGAGAAATCATTTCATGTGGCTGCAAAGAGCTGGGCAGAGCTGAGCCCCAAACAGAGAACTCCTTCATTTTCTTCTTTTTTATTTTTATTTTTTGAGACAGAGTTTCACTCTTGTTGTCCAGGCTGGAGTGCAATGGTACAATCTTGGCTCACTGCAATCTCTGCCTCCTGGGTTCAAGCGGTTCTCCTGCCTCAGCCTCCTGAGTAGCTGGGATTGCAGGTGTGCGCCACCATGCCTGGCTACTTTCGTATTTTTAGTAGAGACAGGGTTTTACTATATGTTGGCCAGGCTGGTCTTGAACTCCTGACGTCAAGTGATCCACCAACCTTGGCCTCTCAAACTGCTGGGATCATAGGCATGAGCCACTGTACTCGGCCATCTTCTTTTTTTTTTTTTAGAGATGGGAGTTTCGACATGTTGCCCAGGTTGGTCTTGAACTCTGGGCTCTAGTGATCTGCTTGCCTTGGCCTCCCAATATACTGGGATTACAGGCATGAGCCGTTGTGCCTGGCTGGACTCCGTCATTTTCAGTGAGAGTCTTGGAAGTGGGAGCCTGGTAGTGTGGACACAATTTTCTACTCCCATTGTAGTCTTTGGGTCCCAGTGCCTTTCCCCGTACGGGGATACTGGGGGTCTCTCTTGTATCATCGTCACAAACTGGGGCAGGTGCCCAGGGCTTTATATGAATTGTATAGAAATTCATATACATCTGCATGGCCAGGACTACCTTCCCCCGGGAAGTTGGAATAACCAGTGACTTTCCCTCTGTTCTCCCCCTGCTCGGTTGCTCAGAAGCACCACTGGATTTGTTGATTCTCCTTCCCCCATCTAGGAATTCTCTCCTCCCTGGCCTGCCTCTGGACTCTGCCTCTGTGATTACCCCTTTCTCTCCCTTGTTGCCTCCTCTATTCCCTCCAAAATTCTAAAAGTCTCAGTCCTTTCTCTTCTCACCAAGTCCCTCTCTTGACGGCCCTATCCATTTTGGCAGCTTCAGCGTCCTGTCCACGTGAGTGAACCCCAAATATCATCCTTCTTCCTGACCTTGCTGCCAAGCACTTACCTCTCACCCCTAACTGCCAGCAGGATAAAGTCAAACTCCTGAGCTAAATCCTCAAGTCTCCTGCCAACTTCCCTCCTCTTGCAAACCTAGCTGAGATGGGAACTGCTGCTGCCCAGGCTGCATGAGGATGGCGTCTGAACAGCCAGTGGCCATGGTTCCAGTACATTCCTGCCTTGTCTGGCTGGCCACTGTGTCTCCTGAAGAAGGTGCACATACAGGACACAGTCAGGGGTTTGCAACCACACATCTGGGGACAAAAGAGGGTGAAAGATACATTTGAAGGTTGTCAAGGACAGAGGATGGAGACAGTGTATTCCCAGGTACCGAGCTCAGGGAGTGTGGCTTTTTTTTTAAGATGGGGTTTCACCATGTTGGTCAAGCTGGTCTTAAACTCCCGACCTCAGGTGATCCACCCGCCTTGGCCTCCAAAGTGTTTGGATTACAGGCGTGAGCCACCACGCCCGGCTGGGAGTGTGGCTTGATGGGACTCCTGGGCCCTCTGGCCAAGATCTTTCACTTTTGCCAGGCTGGACTGCACGCCCCTCCACTTCGCTTTGTTCACTTGTTATATCCCTGTCTCCCCTTCCAAACCTGAAGCTCCATTAAGATAGGACGGACTATCTGTCTTGCTCTCTGGCCACTCCAGGAATTCAATGAGTATCTGCTGAATGAATAAATAGAACATGCTCTGCCCCTTGCCCACCTTTTTGCCTTTGTTCTTTTTTTTTTTTTTTTTTTTTTTTTCTTGAGATGGAGTCTCGCTCTGTCACCAGGCTGGAGTGTGCAGTGGCATGATCTCAGCTCACTGTAACCTCCACCTCCTGGGTTCAAGCGATTCTCCTGCCTCAGCCTCTAGAGCAGCTGGGACTACAGGCACACGCCGCCACCACACCCAGCTAATTTTTTTTTTTTTTTTTTTTTTTTTAGTAGACATGAGGTTTCACCCTGTTGGCCAGGATGGTCTTGATCTCTTGACCTTGTGATCTGCCCACCTCGGCCTCCCAAAGTGCTGGAATTACAGGTCTGAGCCACCACGCCCGCCCGGCCTATGCCTTTGTTCTTATTTCTTCCCTTGAGATGCTCTGCACCCTTCCTCTCTCTCTCTCTTTACACATGTCAAAATCCTTCCCATCCTTCAGACCCATTCAAATGACTCTTCATCGTGAAGCCTTCCCTCACCCCTCGGCTTGGAGCCTCCTTCTCCCTGCTAACTCCCATGGCACCTGACTTGCCTTTATTAGACTTTATTAGATCACTTACACCTTATGCTTTGGATTCTTATTATTTCTGTACCCACCTCTGTCGCGCTAATAGAGTGCCAAGATTTAGCCTTTGCTCTCCTCTGGGCCTCTGCCCCTCGCTGATGACTCCCTCTCTCCCCCATCCCTGCCCTGCTGATATCCGGCTACAGCCTCCGGCAGCACAGACGCTGGCCACAGACAGCAGACCCAGGATCGCCCCATGCCTTTCTACTTCCTTGGCACAAGGAAGCACTGCTGCTTGAGGGCAGGGGCAGGGTCATGGGTGTATTCTCTCTTTCCTCTTCCCTGGCACAGCACTTTCTATGCAGTAGGTGCTCTATAAGTACTCAGTATAGGAAGGCAAGAGTATAGATTGCATTCAGCAACTTTTTACTCCAGATGCTGCTTCCTTGGAGCCCAAAGCAGCCTCCCTGAGCCTCCTTTTCCCAGGCTGGGAGCTCACTCATGCAGACTGGGCCGCCTCCAAGGTCTCCCTCCTTCCTCCCCACCCTAAAGCTTTGCCTAAACCGGGTCCCAATCCAGCACCATTTCAGACATTTGCATGGCCTGACCACAGCCAGTAGGTGGGGGGAGGCTGAGCTGCAGGGATTTTTCTGGTCTCACAAGGTCTCTTGGCAAGAGCCCAGGAGAACAAAAGTTGCCTGATGAAGGGGCAGGGCTCCAGGGTTGGGAGCATCACAGGGCAGGGTGGGGGTGGAGGGGCTGTATTTCCTGCAGTGCTGAGGAAGTAGAAAAGCATGGGGGTGAACCTGGGTCTGCTTCCTGTAGCCACCATCTGTGCTGATGGAGGCAACCGCAGGGTGTCTGGGGGTGGGGGTAGAAAGTGGGGGCTAGATGAGTCATCAGGGAGGGGCAGAGGCCCAGAGGAGAGCAAAGCCTAAATCTTCCCCAAACCCTTCCTATTCAGGCTGCCAGAGATGGAGTGGCAGTTTTTTTGTTTTGTTTTGTTTTTGAGACAGAGTCTCACTCTTGTTGCCCAGGCTGGAGTACAGAGGCACGATCTGGGCTCACTGCAACCTCTGCCTCCCAAGTTCAAGCTATTCTCCTGCTTCAGCCTCCTGAGTAGCTGGGATTACAGGTGCCCAGTACCATGCCTGGCTAATTTTTATACTTTTAGTAGAGATGGAGTTTCACCATATTGGCCAGGCTGATCTCGAACTTGTGACCTCAGGTGATCCACCTGCCTCAGCCTCCCAAAGTGCAGGGACTATAGGCATGAGCCCCCGCGCCCAGCCTGGAGTGGCAATTTTTCTAGCAGATCTAACACCAGCATTTCAGGGGTTTTTGTCCCTGAGCTAGACCCCACAACCTTACTTTGCTCTGAGGAAATCCTCACCAGGGTGCCAACCTCTTGCTAAGGGCAGCAGTAGATACCCCTGGAAATGTCTAGGGAAGGGGGTTGTCTTAGGAAGGAGCATTGCTGAGCTCAGGGCTCAGGCTAGCAGTGGGGCCAGTGGTGCCTGGAAGGTGGGGGAGAAGCCCCTGCCCCTGATGCAGGGGAGTGGAGCTGCTGAGAGGAGCTGCATCTTGAAGGAGGTGGGTCCAGGTGGGGCTGCTCGGCTTTGGCTGGCTAGAATTGGTGGGGCCTGGGAAGGCGGGAGCTGGGAGGGTCAGCCCCTTGACATTCAACACAGAAAAATCCCTCAACAGGAAACTATAAAAGTAGTCATCTGTAGTAGCCAGCAAGAGGCACTAACTAGTGGTTTCAAGAGGAACTCAACTAGCAGAGCTTGCTAGAACTTACTATGAGAACCTTGGTGGAGCTGCTAGAAACCGCAGAGAATTAAAGACAATTACACAGGCTGGGCCAGTGGTTCATACCTGTAATCCCAGCACTTTGGGAGGCTGAGGTGGGTGGATCACCTGAGGTCAGGAGTTTGAGACCAGCCTGGCCAACATGGTGAAACCCCGTCTCCATTAAGAATACAAAAATTAGCTGGGCGTGGTGGTGTATGCCTGTAATCCCAGCTACTCGGGAGACTGAGGCAGAAGAATCACTTGAATCTGGGAGGCGGAGGTTGCCATTGCACTCCAGCCTGGGCGACAGATCGAAACTTCATCGTAAAAAAAAAAAAAAAAAAAAGACAATTACACAAATGAAACTATTTAACTATTTAGGCAGCAGACTAAGGTAGTAGCTCAGAGGGAGAACCAGCCCTCCTGGGATGAAATTCTTGTTCTTATTCGGGTGACCCTGGGCACCTTAACCTCAATTTTCTCTGCTAAAAAATGGGGTTAATCATCATACCTATTTTATTAGGTTATCATGAGGATTAAATGAGTTAATATAGGTAGAGAAATTAGAACAATGCCTGGCACCACAGCAAGCACAATATAAGCATATACTGCTATTATCATCATCATCATTATTTAGAATTGACATCTAGAGCCCAGAGCCCTGGCAGATGTATTTAGATTCTTGCTACTCAAAGTTTGGTCCATTGACCAAAAGCACATCAGTATCGCCCGGGAAGCTTGTTTCAACTGCGGAATCTCAGGCTCAGTCCTGGCTGCACTGAGTCTGAACCTGTGTTTAACAAGGACCTCGGTGAACCGAGTCCACATTAAAGTCTGTGAAGCACCTGGAGGCCACACTAGGCAGAGATTGGGCTACTTTAAAAAGGAGGCCAACAAGACTTAGGCTGCCTTGCTGTGGGGTCCCCACGGCCTGGAAAGACCCCAGCGCGGCATTTCACCTGGGAACACTGCAGCTTCTAGCCTGGCCGGGACCCTACACGTCGGTGTGCTGGGACAGCCTGGTGCCCAGTGCCAAGGTAGGGGCACGGTGGCTGAGACCCCCCCCCCAGAGCCCGAGAGATGCAGCGAGGTCCAGCGGCGGCTTGCTGGAGTACCAGGTGCTCAGGAGGCGGTCCACCTGCTCCCGGCTGGAGATTGCGCGCAGATGGGCCTTCCCGCTGCCACTATCCAGGTCTTCCGGGGGCTCAGGCACTGCGCGGGGCTCAGGGCTCCTGCCTGCAGGGTGCTGGCGCAGGCCCCGCGCCTGCAGCTCACTCTGCATGCTGGCGAAAAAGTGCAGCACACAGCGGTGCGCGAAGTCCCGCGCATGCTCACAGCAGGTCTCGTCGAAGAGCTTCTGCTCCAGGTCGACGTAGTTGCTCCAGTATCTGCGCTGCAGGAAGACTGTCTGATCGAAGAAGGGCCTCAGGCAGCGGGCCAGGAAGGCCACGATGATCAGCAGCAGGGTGATACTCCAGCCAATGGCCTGCAGGGTATAGAGGCCCGAGGTTAGGTGTGGGTGGGGCCTAATTCTAAAAATATCTATTTATGAATGAATATATGAATGTTGCATATTTGACCATGTCTACATAATAATATTCTGCATTTTCCAATGGATTCAAATACTCCTTAGAGAATCTGACTGCAGCATATCATTCTAAACATCGTAGTTCAGCCGGGCGTGGTGGCTCATGCCTGTAATACAAGCACTTTGGAGGCCGAGGCGGGCGGATCACTTGAGGTCGGGAGTTCAAGACCAGCCTGACCAACATGGTGAAACCCCGTCTTAAAACAAACAAACAAACAAACAAACAAACAAACAAACAAACAAACAAAACATCGTAGTTCATTAATCAGAGTATTGAATGAAATGGGAGCAAATAATGGGCACAAAGAAAATTAATGTGATCATCAGATTACATGTCCTCTTTTGTATCCCTGTAACTTTGTAAATTGAATTAACTCTTAGAGCACCTGCTACTTGAGGAATTGTCCTGTATAGTGTGGCAAAGGTATTCCAAAGTCCCTCCTTTTACATTTCCCATCCATCTTTCCTCAAATCTATCCACTTTCCTATTCAGTCATCCATCCTGCCAACCATCCTCCATCCATCCATCTACCCTCCCTTCCATTCATTCTCTCATCCTTGCATCCATCCACCCGTTCAACCATCTCTTCACCCATGCAATCATCCATCCTCTTGTCTGACTGTAAATCCGTCATCTTCCCATCCATTCAACCTCCTATCCTTCCATCTGTCGATCATCCATCCTGCTCTTCTCCCATCCATTCATGCTGCCGTATGCTCCTCCTTCCTTCCCTTGATCTATCTACGCATCCACCCCTCATCCAACCATTCATCATCCATCTTCTCATCATTTTACTTATTTATTTTTATTTTTTGAGATGGAGTCTGGCTCTGTTGCCCAGGCTGGAGTGCAATGATGCGATTTGGCTCACTGTAACCTCCACCTCCCGGGTTCAAGCGATCCTCCTGCCTCAGCCTCCCGAGTAGCTGGGACTACAGGTGCATGCCACCATGCCCAACACATTTTTGTATTTTCAGTAAAGATGAGGTTTTACCGTGTTGGCCAGGCTGGTCTTGAACTCCTGACCTCATGTGATTCACCCACCTTGGCCTCCCAAAGTGCTGAAATTATAGGCATGAGCCACCATGCCCAGTCCCTCTCATCTTTTTTATCCAGTCCCTTGTCATCCTTGTGGGTGCTTATCTGTCTGTCTGCTCATCTAGGCATCCACTGTGCTATATTTTGTGGGAGGCCCTGTGCTAGGAACTGGGGGCTCAGTCTTTGCTCTCACAGAGCTCATACCTTAGTGGAGGAAACAGATAATTAAATAGGTGATGACTGGGTACGTGTCATAGAGAAGGATTCCAGAGAAGGGACACCCAAGTTGACCTAGAGGGCCAAGACTGAAGGATGAATGACAATGACACACAATATGAACAGAGGACAGTGTTCCAAGCTAGGAGTGAGAACAAACTGGAAGCAGTTCTCTAAAGCTGGAGCCCACACCCGGCAGACTCCTTTTCCTCCTCTCCACCTTCCAAAGCCATAGTCTCTTTAAGGCCAAGCTTGAGACCTGGGGCACTTGTGTGGACCTGGAGCAGGGAAGTCACACCGCTAAACCACAGGGACATACTTGAATCCTTATCATTTACAGAAGTCATTTCCATGATTTATAAAGCTCTCTCATTTGGCATCTCACAGGACTCACCCCCATCAGCAAATTTAAGGTGAGTAAAACCAAACAACTTGCTAAACTTTACATGACTGATAACTTACAGCTGAGTGAGGATTCAAACCCTGGTCTCACTGCAAATTCCATGCTCTTTCCACGGAATCAGGAAAAGCCTGGAGTGTTGAAGCCTGCAGGGATCATCAAGATGGGGGAGACCAAGCTCCCCTGTATTTTGCATGAGAAACAGGTTCAGAGGGCTAGTCCCATGGCCAAGGTCACAATCTGAGCCTGAATCAAGGGCATCCTGCACCCTGGTCCTCCCTCCACCGCACCCTTGGCCAGCCCATGAGCCTGTCAGACTCCCCAAGGGGCAGGGGCTGTGTCTTTATTATCTATAGCCCTGGTGGTGCTCCATGTATAGTGGGTTCACATACAGACTTTTTGGTGGACACAGTGCTGGGGCTCTGGGAGGAGTGGTGGTGGAATCTGGAGTCTGGGCTGGGAGTAGAGCTGGGGTTTGTCCCCCAGGATAATAGAGTTGGTGCCTTTTGGGAAGACTGGCATCTGGAAAGGACCTACATTGTTGGAAGGGGGTTAAGAGGAATCATGAAATTCCTTCAGATCCCTGCTCTGCCTCTCATAAGCTGTGTGACTTTGGCCTTATGAACTAAACTCTCAGAGCCTGCTTCCTCACCTGGAGAATGGGATGATAATTTTTTTTCCCCCAAATTAAATGAAGTAGTACATATAAAATGCTCACCGCAATGCCTGGCACACAAATGCTCAACAAGTGGAGATTAGTATTATTTCTCATGGGTGGGAAGGTGTGCAGTGGGCGGGGGAGACTACTGCCTCCTGGGGATGGGCTGAGCCCATCTTCCGTCATTTCTCATCACCCCCCAACCCCACCCCAGAACCAGTGCAGGGTATTGGTGAGGGTGCAAGGGTGAGGGGAGGATCACCCCAGTTACCTGTGACAGGCACCGCAGGTAACGAGACACCGCCTTCCGAGCAGGGCTATCCCTGACCAGCTCGTCCTCCTTGCAGGGAACCTTGGCCAGGAAGAGCTGTACCTGACTGGGGGTCATGTTGGCAAAGTCCAGAAACTTCTCAGGGTCCACAGAGCTGCTGAAGGCACAAACGAAGCACTTCCCATCAAGGAGGGCCAGCAGGATCCAGACCAGGGGGGCGGCCAGCGCCCTCTGCAGCACAGAGGAGCACATGTACCTGGGAGCAGAGGAAGGAGGGGGTCACAGGGGGCAGCCCGAGGTCAGCTGCAGCAGGGTGGCTACAGGGGGAATGCAAGGATGGACTGCTGGGAAGTCCCAGTGGGGTTACCTCAGGCTGCAGCTCCCAGTGTAGAGTTCTCAGCAACAGAAGGCAGGGAGGAAGGAGGGCTGGGGGCCCCGGGATCCCCAGGGCTGTCGCACTGAGGAGATGGTATTCCTCCTGTCCTAGGCTTTGCAGCAGACACTGCTGGTGCCCTGTCCATGCCTGAGGCATCTGTGGCTTTGGTGGCTTGTTCTACTCACCCTACCTCAAGCACCCGCATTGTTCTGCCCCCAGGGCTTGGAGGATTTTTTGCTCCAGAGAGGGGTAGGCTGAAAGCCTTGAAAAGTTAACTCCCAAATCAACCTTCAACCCTAGATGGACAAGATTTTGTGGATAAATATCCCAGTTTCTTAAATCCTCAGTGGGACAATTCTGAGGTGTGTTCTATGCATGTTCTGAGGGGGACCCCTGAGGGATTGAGCCCCAGTTGCCCACTCATTATCATATTCTTTCCAGAGCCTGCTTTTGGAGGAGAGCCTGAGCTAAGACAGCCCCGTAACCCTCCAAAGGCAGCACCTCTAACACCTCTCCCCCCAAGGCATCCCGGGAGCCCACCCTCCGACTGGCCTCAGGCACATTTTTTGACCAACTCTGCCCCTGCCTGTAGTGACCTTGATTGGGTGTTGGCCACAGGACAGGAGCCCGGTAGAGCTGTGCCCACTGGACCCCAGAGGAAAAGCCAAGGACACACCCAGTGCCTGTGACCCACCCTGCATAGCTGAATTGCAGGGAGATGTGATCCCCAGAACATGGAACAGAGGCTCAGGGTGCACCGGGTGCAGATGTTGTTTCTGCCTTGGATGGTACACAAAACCTCCAATGGCGGCCGGGCGCCGTGCCTCACACCTGTAGTCCCAGCACTTTGGGAGGCCGAGGCAGGTAGATCACCTGAGGTCATGAGTTCGAGATCATCCTGGCCAATATGATGAAACACTCTCTCTACTAAAAATACAAAAATTAGCCTGGCATGGTGGCAGGCACCTGTAATCCCAGCCACTCAGGAGGCTGAGGCAGGAGAATCACTTGACCCAGGAGGCAGAGATTGCAGTGAGCTGAGATCACACCACCTCACTCAAGTCTGGTTGACAGAGCGAGACTCCATCTCAAAAAACAAACAAACAAACAAAACAAACAAAAATCCAGTGGTGTGTGCCAGGCGTGTGTGCGTAACCTACCCACCAGTGTGAGCTATAAATATGTTCTAGGCAGTGGTGGCTTTAGCATTTTCTTTTCCTTTTTTTTTTTTTTTTTTTCCAGGGATTCTTGCTCTGTCACCCAGGCTGGAGTGCAGTGGCACTATCTTGGCTCACTGCAACCTCCACCTCCTGGGTTCAATCGATTCTCTTTCCTCAGCCTCCTGAGAAGCTGGGACTACAGGTGCCCACCACCACGCTTGGCTAATTTTTTGTACTTCTTAGTAGAGATGGGGTTTCGCCATGTTGGCCAGGCTGGTCTTGAACTCCTGACCTTAGGTGATCCACTCACCTCGGCCTCCCAAAGTGCTGGGATTACAGGCATGAGCCACTGTGCCTGGCCTTGACTTTAGCATTTTCTATGGACGGCAGTGTGGTTGGAAGATGCACCTGGACACTCGTTATGAAGTTATATTAGATATGTTTGAGAACACCTCTACCATCCATATCAGAGAATGGGGGAGAGGAGGAGATGGTGTGTGAGCAGAAGCCCACCAAGCCCTCCTGTCACTGCCTGCAGATCTAGAGCACTTAGAGATTTTTTCTAAAACAGGAAGGGCAGCTGTTCCATCTTGGCCTGTTCAGTCAGCCTGGGTTTGAATCTGAGCAATGACACTTCCTGGCTGTGGGAGCTTGGTCCAGTTACTTAAATTCTCTGTGACTCAAGTTCCCCATCCTTAAAAATAGGTCCAAGGTGCAGCTTGAGAACTCAGGTAGAATTCAGAGAGGCCGGCACTCAAAGCACTTAGCACCGAGCTTGGCCCTTGGTGAGTGTCCGATGAATTTCTCAATTCCAACTGTCTCTGCTGTAGAGCGCCATGCATGTGCTAGGCTCTGGGGACGTGGCATGCAGTAGGTAGGGTCCTCGCCTCGCCCTAGGGAGCTTACAAGAGAGGGATGCAGCCTTTTTCTTTTTTTTTTGAGACAGAGTTTCACTCTTGTTGCCCAGATTGAAGTGCAATGGCGTGATCTCGGCTTACTGCAACTTCTGCCTCCAGGGTTCAAGCAATTCTCATGCCTCAGCTTCCCGAGTAGCTGGGATTGCAGGCATATGCCACTATGCCTGGCTAATTTTTGTAATTTTAGTAGAGATGGGGTTTTGCCATGTTGGCCAGGATGGTCTTGAACTCCTGACCAGGTGATCTACCCGCCTCAGCCTCCCAAAGTGCTGGGATTACAGGTGTGAGCCACCACTCCAGGGTGCAGCCTTTAAGCCAGTCATTATCTCTCACTATGTGCAAAAAACTGCTATGCCTGTCATGGGATGGCCCTTCAAGCATGTGCTGAATTATAATCCGTGGCCAGTGTGACTGATGTGATGTTGGGGCTCAGAAAACGATACCCCAAAATGAAGAAGCAAAAGTTTTTTTTTTTTTTAACCTTCTCTTGTCCCTCTACCTGCTCCCCTTCCCCTTCCCCCTACCCAAGCTCTGGCTCCTTATTCTCCCGCAAGACTAGCCATAGAATCCATCTTCTCCAAGGTGGGTCATAGAAACCAGAACCCCTTTTCTCCAAAGCTGCCTCTGTAAAACCTAAAAATATGACTCTAACTCCCCCCTGCCTTTCTGTCTAAAAACTGGCCATAAAGAAATGATCTGACCTACCTAGTTTCATTGTAGGTCATAAGACTCCCTTCTAGAGAGGGTCCTGCCCCATGTGTGAGAGAAAGGAATGCTGTATAGAGAGGCCAGGAAGAACATAGACGGCCTTGCTGAGTTCCCCCACTCTGTCTATAGCATTAGTTCGTCCCTGTTTTTGTTCAATTCTATTTCTGTGTGGCTATCCAGACCTCGTTGAACCTAAGCATAAAAATGGACCGTTTCCCCTGTATCTTTGGGTCTTTATTCTGCCTGTGGCACATAAAACTGTAATCAAATAAATTTGTATGCCTCGGTGGCTCACGCCTGTAATCCTAGCACTTTGGGAGGCCGAGGTGGGTGGATCACCTGAGGTCAGGAGTTCAAGACCAGCCTGGCCATCATGGTGAAACCCCATCTTAAAAAAAAAAAAAAAAAATTTGTATGCCTTTTCTCTCTTTTTTTTTTTTTTGAGATGGAGTCTTGCTCTGTTGCCTGCCCAAGCTGGAGTGCAGTAATGCGATCCTGGCTCCGCCTCCCGGGTTCAAGCTATTCTCCTGCCTCAGCCTCCTGAGTAGCTGGGATTACAGGCACGTGTCACCACGGCTGGCTAATTTTTGTATTTTTAGTAGAGATAGGGTTTCACCATGTTGGTCAGGCTGGTCTCGAACTCCTGACCTCAGGTGATCCACTCGCCTTGGTCTCCCAAAGTGCTGGGATCACAGGCGTGAGCCACCATGTCTGGCCCCCTTTTCTCTTATTAATCTGCCTTTTGTCAGCTGATTCTCAGCAGAACTTCAGAGGGCAAAGAGGAAGTTTTCCCGCGGCCCCTCAGTGGCCTGGGTAATTGGGAATCCTGTGTCATGTCTATGTTTACAGCACTGGCCATGGAAAGGTGACAAATGATAGGAACAGAAATAAGTTTCCAGAATGAAAACTGGCAAGTGGGTCTCTGTAAGCCGATAATTCCTAGTTGGGGGAAGGAGGCGGCACACCGGGCAGTACCTATAGGGTGAGTTGAGAATCCCCTGATAATGGGGGTTGCTGGGGTTTGGGGGTGCATCTGGCAGTGCCTGTGGAGTGGCTGGAGAACCCCTGACCATGTTCACATGGAATGATTGGGGTTTGGGGGTGCACTTGGCAGTGCCTGTGGGGTGGTTGGGGAGTCCCTGGCAAAGCCCACGGGTCACCGAGTGGTGTGGGAACGCACCTGATGATGCCCGGGTCCTTCCTCCGGTGCCCTGAGGGCCGGTGCCACTCCTCAACCATCACCACGGACTGCCGGTTGGCGAGAAGGCCACATAGAAACAGGGCAAGTGGGGGTGTGAGCAGCAGGCCCAGGCCGTAGAGCGCATTGTAGCGTGCCAGGCAGGGACAGTTGAAGTCGAAGGAGGAGTACAGCTTGACGGTGACTGCAGCCAGCAGCAGGCAGATGCCATTCATCACCGACTCCGAGCTAGACTGGAAATGCTGGAAGAGCATGCGGAATTTATCCATGGCTCCAGCCTGGGTGGGTTGGTGGCCGTCAGGCGGGCGCGGTGAGGCTCTGGCCACCTTCCTGGTGTCTGCTGCGCTGGGGATGAGCCTGGTATCTGCAAGCGGTTCTCTCTCTTCTTTCAAGGGCCTGAGGGGCCAAGGAGGAAGCAGTGCCCAGGCCCCAGCCCAGGCTCCCGGAGTCCAGCCGGGGACTTAAGGCAGGCACAGGCTCTCTCCACAAAGTCTCGCCTGCCCTGGTGCCACTCCCCTCCTCTCTGAGGGAATGAGTCATCCTCTGTGACCAGCAGCCCAAAGCACTCTAGGCAAATGGGCCCCGCCCTGTAACTCCAGTCCTCCTAGCCCATTTCTCTTTGCTTTAGAGTCTGGATGCTCAGGCCTGACAGCTGCTGGGGCTTCCCTCGGGGGACAGGCAAATTCTGGGTGTGGTGAGGCAAAGATGCTGACGGAGCCAAAGTATACTTTCTGGTCTTGATCAAAAACATGACTTTGAACTTGTCTCGGAGGCATAATAAAACAACAACAGCAGCAACAACAAAAAACTATGATGACACAGCTCAGCCCAGGGAGATTTCATGTTGGCTTCCAGGCTGGGAGGAGCCAGAAGGGGCACCTATTCCTGCCTGAAGCCTTCTTGGAAGACGAGACCCTTCAAAAGAGTCTTCAGCTATGTTTCAGGATTTGCTATGAAAGGGGTAGCAGCCGGGCGTGGTGGCTGACGCCTGTAATCCCAGCACTTTGGGAGGCTGAGGTGGGCGGATCATCTGAGGTCAGTAGTTCGAGACCAGCCTGACCAATATGGTGAAACCCCATCTTTTTTTTTTTTTTTTTTTTTGAGATGGAGTTTCGCTCATTACCCAGGCTGGAGTGCAATGGCGCGATCTTGGCTCACCGCAACCTCCACCTCCTGGGTTCAAGCAATTCTCCTGCCTCAGCCTCCCGAGTAACTGGGACCACAGGCACGTGCCACCATGCCCAGCTAATTTTTGTATTTTTAGTAGAGACGGGGTTTCACCATGTTGACCAGGATGGTGTCGATCTCTTGACCTCGTGATCCACCCGCATCGGCCTCCCAAAGTGCTGGGATTACAGGCGTGAGCCACCGCGCCCGGCTCAAAACCCCATCTTTAAAAAAAAAAAGAAAGCGGTAGCAGAAGGGGATGGCCTCCCTGGGAGAGGTGCTAACCACTGTGCATTAACCACTGGATGCCACGGGAGAGGCTGCTCAAGTGCCATGCCCGCAGCTGCATGAGTTTCCCCCGCTTCTCCCATGTGAGGGGTATGTGAAACCACTGCCTCTTCTCTCCTGACGCCACCAGGTCTCTTCTTGTGTCTTAGTTCCACCCTCTCTGAAGGATGACAGCCCAGATATTTGAGGGACCCCCGAAACCTGCAAAATGATTTTTTTTTTTTTTTTTGAGACGGAGTTTCGCTCTTGTTACCCAGGCTGGAGTGCAATGGCACGATCTCGGCTCACCGCAACCTCCGCCTCCTGGGTTCAAGCAATTCTCCTGCCTCAGCCTCCCGAGTATCTGGGACTACAGGCACGTGCCACCATGCCCAGCTAATTTTTGTATTTTTAGTAGAGACGGAGTTTCAACATATTGACCAGGATGGTCTCGATGTCTTGACCTCATGATCTGCCTGCCTCGCTCTCCCAAAGTGCTGGGATTACAGATGTGAGCCACCACGCCCAGCTGCACAATAAATTTTTTAAAGGTCACTTAGCCCATATTTTAAGTCAGATTATCCCAAATAAGTCCTGCAAATTTCACGACCACCAGTGTGGTCTGTACTTCTGATGAAGACAGAAAGAAACCTAGGTCTTATTATTATTATTATTTGAGACAGAGTCTTGCTCTGTCACGCAGGTTAAAGTGCAATGGCATGATCTTCATTCACTGCAGCCTCCACCTCCCGGGTTCCAGCAATTCTCCTGCCTCAGTCTCCCAAGAAGTGGGATTATAGGTTCCCACCACCACACCCAGCTAATTTTTGTATTTTTAGTAGAGACAGGGGTTTCGCCATGTTGGTCAGGGTGGCCTCAAACTCCTGACCTCAAGTGATCCACCTGGCTTGACTTTCCAAAGTGCTGGGATTACAGGCATGAGCCACTGAGCTCAGCCACTTATTATTTTTATTTTCCATATTTATATGTTACTCTGGATCCTCTGAGACAGATTTCCCTGTGTGAGGGAAATGAGGAGGGACAGGAGAAGATGGGGAGAGCCACCAGCGGCCCTGTGAGTCTGACTCTAAGCAGAGGAGAGGGCTGGACAGGGGTGAGAAACCCTTCAGGCCAGGAGGACAATCACCACCACATTTTCAGTTGGGTACAATCCCAGAGGGGCTGTCTGAGGTCACATAGCCTAGTGGGAACAGAGCTAGGGAGAAAGCTGGGATCCTCCGTCTATGCCTTTCAGCTTTAGTCACCCACTGGGCTGCTGACCAGAAAAGGGGACTGTCCTGGCCCAAGGCCAGGCTTCTTGACCCTGAACCAGCAGGGCAGGTGTGGAGCAGGCGGGGAGCAAACTGGGTTGGGAGAGTCGTGAGCACCCCTCAAGCCCATTCTAGTCTCAGGGAGGGATAGAGTGCCCTGAGGGTCCCCAGCCACTTTAAATTTGGGAGTCTCCAGAAAAGAGTAGACAATGTTGGCCTGGTGCAGTGGTTCACTCCTGTAATCCCAGCACTCTGGGAGGCCGAGGTGGGTGGATCACGAGGTCAAGAGATCGAGACCATCCTGGCCAACATGGTGAAGCCCCACCTCTACTAAAAATACAAAAATTAGGTGGGTGTGGTGGCATGTGCCTGTAATCCCAGCTACTTAGGAGGCTGAGGCAGGAGAATTGCTTGAACCTGGGAGTTGGAGGTTGCAGTGAGCTGTGATCGCCCCATTGTACTCTAGCCTGGGTGACAAAGTGAGAATCGGTCTCAAAAAAAAAAAAAAAAAAAGAATAGACAATGCTTCTGGGAGAAAACTGGGTCAAAGGCTCTCCAGGCCAACCTTTTCACAGCTCTTGCCTCTGAGAGGTAAGACACAGTTCCCAGGTCAGCCTGGGTCCCTGGAGCCCTGCAGGGAAATGGGTGCTGAGTGACTGCAGCGGGGCTGACCCTTGCTGGGTATATACAGGAAATACTTCAGCAAAGAAACAGGCCAAAAAGAAGCCCACCACAAAAAGGATATTACCTCTCAAAGAGAGGGGATGGCTTTTAAAAAAATCTCTATTTTGGCCGGGCGCGGTGGCTCACGCCTGTAATCCCAGCACTTTGGGAGGCCGAGGCGGGTGGATCATGAGGTCAAGAGATCGAGACCATCCTGGTCAACATGGTGAAACCCCGTCTCTACTAAAAATACAAAAATTAGCTGGGCAGGGTGGCA